>JZLH01S0589620.1:15070-30950 GCA_001188425.1 Eucidaris tribuloides | reverse complement strand
TTTACCCCTCTGATAACACTCTTGTTTTGTGAAAAGGACAATCGACAATAATTAAAAACCACTCCACTTTTAGACCCTTTTTTTGCCCCTCCTGTGGTATAATTTTTCATTATGAATTGCTGATGGCAGGTTATTTCAGAACATGGTGATGGTATTTATCGGGGGTCAGGGGGCGGAGCCCCCTGAAGCTGACAAGTTCTAGCGGTTTTATAAGCATATTTTGACCCTCTCTTAACACTATAGTTTCGTGAAATGAACAGTCAACAATAATTAAAAACCTATACGTATTTTGTTAAAGTGGACGTTTCAGATTTTGGGGGTGCGTACTCACACCTCCCCCACCCGGCTACGGGTCTGTTGTTCAGGTTATACAACCCCTCTTTCTAATTTGAAATTAATGTGTCATAAGGGCGCTATATGGATGATAAATTTTGGAGGAGGAATTTCTACACAAAATTTCTATATTGGATGAATGTATCTGCAATAATGCCTCCGCTATTCCTACACGGGTGGATTAATAGCAAGCATAATTGCTTATCAAAAATATGCATGCCACAAAAGATATATCTGTGTTCTGAAACATTTCAACGATTAATAAACAAAGCAAACCTATCAATGCTAAAAACACACATTCAGATTCATGAACGGCCTACAACACTACATTTTCTTAGCAAGCGATGAAATCTCTGGATTTCAGCTCACTACATCCGGGCCGGGGGGGGGGTACTCTGTGCCACTCAGAACTTCGAACCCAAACCCACATTTAAGGGTTCTTTTGCCGTAAATGGGCACCTAATGTCTAAGGGTTTCCAAAAGTTTTGGCGCGCATGGGCAAAACTTGAAAATATCATTATGTTTGCGCGCAAAGCGCGCCGAAAATTTAAAAACAGAATATGTTTGCGCGCGAAGCTTGCCGAAAATTTGAAATTTGTGAGTGTTTCATGTATGCGCGCGAAGCGCCGAAAATTAAAAAATGAAAATAAAAATGGGACTTATGTCTAAGGATATTTTCGATGAAAAGGGGACCCATATCCAAGGATTTTTCTTGAAAAAGTCACCCTTCCCACAGCGGCACATCCTCGTATACCAAATACACGTGATTACCCCTCCCCATGCACCCCCGTGGGACTACATCACTCAGGAGAAGAGTGACTTTACCTCATGTAGATGTCTTGCGAAATGGAAAAAGATGCTGAACTGGATGTGGCATCTCTGCCACGATTAAAAATATTCATGTTGTTAACCTTCGCTACAACTTTGAGTAAACAAACATAGCTAATAATAGATTAAGCAGTTTTCAATAAGTTTGCAATAAAAGAACAAGTATAATTAACAGAAGGACTCTAATAATACTAGTTCCAAAGGTGATTTAAGACCAATTTCTATCACGGCTAGCCCCAGATTTCTTTTTCTTTTGTCTCTTTTTCTTTTTTTCCCCTTTCGTTTTTTATTTTTTTTTGCCGGTACGATGGGGGGGGGGGGGCACGTGCCTCCCCGTAGTTACGCTACTGCATATACAGTATACAATCCAATATCTATTCAACTATGATCTATATCCATCGATCTATCCATCAATATGTCTATTTACAATTCATTAAGAATTATTTTGTTCAGTTTCTAAAGAATTCAAACAAATATTAGTCAGATTATTTGGGGATACACGAAATATCGAACTCGTCTGCGAATCTTTTCAATTCTTAGTAACCAGAATCATCTAATTTAACTGTACTTGTACCTCGTCCGTGCTTTGGCAAAAGGACGTATGTGTGAAAATTTCCGATTTTTTTTTCCCATTTTGGGGGTGTCCGAGTCCGAAAGTTTAATTTTACCTAGTCTCAGAAGTTATTGATTTTTTGTTTCCTTGGGCCTATCATCTAACTTTCTAGCAATTTTTCTTGCTTTTGTGTTGGCAAAAAGGCGTATCTGCAGATACGCCCCTGAAATACACGGGTACAGCGTTTAATATTTTGGCAAATCCGAAGATACATGCTTTTGCCAAAATATTCAATAGCAGTGTGCATGAAGATTTGATTATTTCAACTGATTTTTAAAGTTTAAGACAAAGACAATATCAGTAATTAAGATATAAAATGTAAGCAGTATTCTGGAAGAAAACCGATTTCGATCATGAAGTTTATATTCCTTTTTCAGTCACAGAAAATTCCAAAACTTCAAAGTCGTTTTTTTAAGCTTTTCAGTCGGCGCTGTGAACCACACATACGTTTTTTATTGTGCCAAAACACGGCCGATCTCTATAAACATATTTTTTCTTTATTATTCCCTTTTTAAAACAGAAACCAGTATGGGATCGAAAGTATTCGTTGTCATTTACGCTGTGTGCGTCTTGTCAGCCGTGTTCGTCTCTGCTTATGAAGAAATGGACTTCATCAAGAGATACGACGACACCGAGATCGACAACGCCATCGAAGTCTTCAAAAAACCAGGTGGAAAAACGTGGGAGATTTAAAGGTAATTATACCAAAACTATACTTTATAAATCTATGTTATCGCATTATTCCTTCCATACATAAAAGTATTGCAACATACACCAATACGCATGTATCTTGAGTTGAAGGGTTTCTTTCTATAATGATGTCCTAAGTTAAGTTATTATTGGAAAAAATAATGATTTTAAAATTAAGTTAAATATATGTTCTTTCCCCTTTCTTCTCCAAGGCGTAGGGATTATCTACACACTAAGAAAAATAGGTTCAACTTTGCACCTTTAAACGTGCAGACCAATGTCACACTGGAGCACCATCTTAAAGGTGCTGGATTGCAGCCATAGAAAATAAAAAGTATTCTTCTTTTTCTTGGCAAACTGCTGTGTGTGTTCGTGTGTGTGAACCGCAAATTACGTTCATTCGAGTGCTATATTATTTACATTATAATACACTTTATCTCACATTTACCAAATATTTAAAAACTCGTACATATATGACCCTGAATTGTATTTGATTTTGTTGTATGTATGTATGTATGTATGTATGTATGTATGTATGAGTTGATCGTATGCATGTATGGTATGTATGTATGTGTGCATGTATGTTAACTTAACTTTAAGCCACAGGCTAACAATGATCGCCGTTTAAAAAAAAATATGTGAGCTACATAATCCTCCATGCTCGATGTGTCTTTGATAAGGTATAAAAATGAATCCCTGAAAAATTGTATTTCAAAATGATTATTTAGTGCTTTAAAAAAGTGAAAATCATAAGTTGACCGGATTCACCTGCCCATTTCGTCTGATAGATAGATCTGGGCTATTTTGTACTCCGCCCGAGTACTAATTGTTTATTCATTCATATCTTGTCAGTGGCATCATAAATTAGCGTGTTTATTTGTCCATTCAAACACTACTATGCACCTCAGATAGCAAAGTTTGACATTTGTTTAATTTGAAGCTCCACAATGTTAGCCTGTGTCTCTAACCCGGGGTAAGTTAATCTCGATTTAAGTCGCTTCATCAAACTTTAATCGGGTGTTGATCCGGAACTGATGCCAGTTGCGGCGGTGTTGATACCGTGACATATATCATTATGATTCTTACACTCATAGTTTTGCATTATCACCTTTTCGAGACATCACAATGGGAGAAAACGGACGTAGAATAGTAGCTCCAGCGTCAGGATTACGTGTTTTTTATTTTTTTTATTTTTTTTACGTGCGTATTGATTTAAGGGGATCTAAAATGCAAATTTCTGAAAAGATCTGCCGAAATTGTCCAATTTTATATATGCTTGGTTGTATGAATGTGAGTTTAAATAGACTATTCCTTTAACTCTCGGAATTTGACCGATACGCTTATTAAGCTGTTGTCACAATATAGATATGTCATAATGATGAACGCTCGTGTATGTGTTCAATATAGAGTTCGTGAATATAAAATAAACCAGTTCGAAATAGACCAGTTTCAAAATATATTCAAATTTATGGATGTTTTCTCTTCCGAAGCCTGGTGATGAGCTATTTCTTTTATCTGTTTCTATAAATGCGGTTTCAATACTGAAAACTCAACTTGCATACATTACTTGTTGCTATGTCGGACAAGCCTCGGACAAGCTTTCAGGTTGCCAAGAACAACTTTTGTTTAAAAGGCATGCATGAAATTTGAATATATTACGAAAATGGCCCATTGAAATTTTGCGCATGTGCAGAACAAGGGTCATTGTACAAAGCTGACATAAGAAGACAGAAGAAGAAACCATGTAGCTCAACGTGAAAGTTATGTGATGGGTTATGCATAAGATGAATATTCAGGAACGTATACCGTGAAGTTACATAACAAAAACGCAGATGCCTCACCAGAAGAGCTTTTCAGTAGATATGTACGATATTATGGGGGTCATTTTGTAACTTGTTTAGGCAATTTAAATTTAAAATTAAAAAATTAAGTAACTGACGGGTCAAACGTCATAATTTTCTAAAGGTGGGACGTTGCTTTTCCCAGTTCGCATACTGTACTTCTCTCTTTCTCTTTATCTGTTTCTCTTTGCCAGTGTGCACTCACCCATTTGGATACGTGTGCTGGTGTGACCGGAAATACAAGAACCAAAGCAAGTACTGGCGTGTCTGTGATTTTGCCAGCCAAAGAGGATAAAGCAACAAACATGGATTGATTACGGCACCCTCCCCCCCCCGTTCCGATGTCATAAGTACCAGGGGTGATGCAGGCGTGGGATTGTCTGTTGGATTTGGCTTCAGTACATCTTGTGTATCAAAACTTAACCCCCTCTCCATTTTTTGCCAAGGGATTTTATGAGCGCCAAATCACGGAACCGAGCTGAGAGTAATACACAAGCCAGGGGCAGCGCCGGGGGGGGGGGGGGAGGGGGAGGGGGGAGGGAACGGGAACGGGAAAAACATGCCGGCCAAAAACTTTTTTCCGCCATATAGCAAGCGAACCAGGGGGGGGGGGGTGAAGGAAGTGTCCGACGACTACAGGAAAACAGAAATCCCGGTCAAATTTTATGTTCACGGCAAAAAGTAAAAATCATATAGGGCGGGGGTAGCGAAATTTTCGAAACACAGTAAAATTCCCCTAATTTTCCTTACTTTGAAAACAATAGGGGAGGCCACCCTGCCCCTACAGCTCCCCCCCCCCTCCCCATGGCGCCGCCCCTGACATAAGCTAGCTACACAGAGAAACGGTGGAAACGGTTTTTGGAACTTACAGTGATAATGCTCTCAGTTTATAACGCTGAGCGTTCTGAAGAAATGTCCATACACTCCACATTATACAACATATTCCCTTTATCGCACAATAGGCTACCATTCAAAATGTTTATAAACAATGAACACATAACAACAACAAAGGTGTAACGAATAAACCTTGAAATTATTGTAGTTTATTGCGGAAACCTTGTCTCTGTTAACGAATGTAAGTATTTGCAATAGCACATTGTGAGATATTGTATCTTGTAACACGGTGGTGCTAAAAAGTAAAAAAAAAAAAAATGATGTATTTTTTAATGATTAAATGGTACCCTTTTTTCCCATGTACGATTTCTTTGTCAGTGTGTACTTTATAGTGTTACTGTTTGACTTACGTATAGGACTTCTGTTCAAAAGGAAATTCCAGGTTAACAATAATTTGCTTTGAATAGATGCAGAAAATCAGCCAAAAAACACATCACCGGAAGTTTGAGAAAAATCAGATAACATTAGGCCTATAATGTTAAAAAATTCTTACAGTCGTTACAACTTATAGCAACACCATGTGTTGTTCTATGTGAGCAATAAACCTCCATTTGTTTAATAAAATGTCACTTAATTTTCATTTTCACTAAAGAAACAATTATTTCTTCATATCTGTTCTCAATATACATGTGTGTTCATACTGGCATATTTTTATTTTCTTATATGAAGTTCGTATATATATGCACAAAGATTTGAGAAAGTGAAAATTTACAGAGAGTTTGTGAAAACAAATTGAGGGTAATTGCTCATAATAATATACTCTTTTCATGTCACATTATTCCACAATTACACACCAACGACACAAGCAATATTACTCTCGTTCTTTCTAACTATTTTATCATTACCAGTTTTAAGAAAAGAGTAATTGTTATTGTCTAGCAGTTTTATAATAACAACTACAATGATAATCATCATCATCATCATCATCATCATCATCATCATCATCATCATCATCATCATCATCATCATAATAATAATAATAATTATAATACAATAAACTCTGTTTGCATGACATCATGTTAGCAATACACGCATACACCAACAATATTTTCTTGCTATAACTAGTCGATTTTTAAAGTTGTTCTTCTGCATTCGTTGAAATTAAAGTAAGTGGAAATTTTCCGACAAGATATGAATTACTGTAACTAAGTAAAGTATTTTTGTCACAAATTTTCCTTGGCCTTTTGACTGAACAATTCATAAAAATTCGCCCAATTTACCCACTTTTGAACGACGTTACTGTGATGTACATAACTAAGCATCAGTTCATAATATTGCCATGAATATCACCCGATTCCAGTCACAAAATAATTGACAGATTCCTATTTATTGACATCCACAAACCGGTGATGGTAATCCCGCAGCTCCTGAAATTAAAAAAAAAATACGCAAAGTATTATTGACGTTATTTCGATCGCTCGGATAATAATTTTGACATTTTTGTTTTAATTAGATATTCATAAATAATGTGCGTCCTTCCCTACCCCCTTTTCGATATATCAATAATTGAATATCACTCGATTCATGTGATTTCAAAAAGAAAATATTCGGGTTCCATGTCATCCGTTATTCTATGACGGACTTTCGATTGTTTATACCAATATGGTGTGATAGTGAAAATAAGTCAGTTAGTGTTTTCCCCCCAACAAAACATTGTCTTCACCCATAAGAAAAGTCAGATTGTTTTTCTTATGTTTAATTCTTGTTATACACAAAATTACGGCATCCTAAAAGGCTTTAACACTTCTTGGAATATATGGATGAATATCAATGCAACGCAAACCGTCGTTTGAAAACAATTAATCTCCACGATTACATTTCAAATAAAACAATTTAAAAGTTAAATGGCAGTGACATGATTGGGACAAGTCATAAATGCATGAAGAACCAAATGAGTTGAAACATTACACTAATATAGTACACTTTCTATAGAGTGTATATTCAGGCTGAAAGAATTTGTTTTCTATTTGTTTACTTGAGGAGAAAAAACATTAATTCACCGGTATTAAAACCATCTCCGGCCGTGATAGAAATTGGTGCCTTGTGAAAGCTGCACAATGAATTTCACCGTCACATTTTCCAATGATAAAAAAAGCTAAAGGAAAATGTATGACTATGAAATTTCCACAGCAGAAACTTCAAACAGTATACAGGCCTATATTAATTTTGGGAGCATTGTGTCCTAAATTGGGGAATACCTTCAGTATTGCCATTTTCACTTAGCTCTTTACGTGCCAAAGTCGCAGATCTGCACCAAGTGATACACATTAAGTCCATGCATATTTAAATCTCTGGCATGTTAAGAGTTAAATTGTCATACAAACAAAAGCTAGGATATTTTGGGCATATTACGTGGCATGATGGAATGAAAAAAAAAGAGTCCTTGCGGCACACATTTCTGCAAGCGTAATAGAGGGAGGCCAATAGATGGGACAGAACAGTGAGGGAGGTGTTTGGTTCTACAGAGAAAGCAACCAGAATTGCTCAAAACAGATTTTGTACCATGCTACCGTAAGAGAAGCTACGTTCTGATAAGAGTACGCTGCGACGCCGCCGCCGACGACGACAAATTAATTCTGGAAGACACAGACTCAAAAGAAGACTTACGTTCGCAAATGACGGGATAGAAGCTGTCACAGAGTTTATCGTCCCACATCAACTGGCGCGAGGACGGGGTGATAAGTCGTATGGCGCCGCAGTCCTCGTTCCCGAAATTGTTCGGTTCGGTCTGGTACCAGTCTTTGTTTGAAATGATTGAATGATAACATTATATAAAAAAAAATTGCAATGCATGTAAATCATTGCCAACCCCACTACACGCACAAACAGACACACGAACGCGCTCACAAACACACACATAGACAACAATAACACAGACAGACAGACAGACACACAGACAGACAGACACACACACACACACACACACACACACACACACACACACACACGACACGACACACACACACGACACACACACACGACGACACACACACGACACACACACGACACACACACACACACCACACACACACACACACACACACACACACACACACACACACACACACACACACACACACACACACACACACACACACACACACACACACACACACATATCACAAATAGCCCATATAGGTTTCAAATGTCGAATGTATTTTTACTTACCATACACTGTAACATCCCCAAAAGGCTACCTAGCACGTACTTCCCTGATAGCAAAAACTGGTAAAAAAGACGTCTTATTTACGTCATTTTACGACGTGTCTCACGTCATAATGACGTCGTAAAAAGACGTCTTAAAGACGAGTATTTGCAACAGCACACGTCGTCATATGGACGTCTTATATTGACGTGATTATGACGTCGTCAATAGTCAACTACGACGTTTTAATGTCGTCTTTAAGACGTCTTAAAGTATACTTGTCATAAAGACGTCTTATTTTGACGGCATTTTGTCTTATTGACGTCTTTAAGACGTCTTAAAGTACTTGTCATAATGACGTCTTATTTTGACATCATTTTGACGGCATTTTGTCGTCTTATTGACGTCTTTAAGACGTCTTAAACTCGTCGTAATTACGTCTAATATAATTTTTTTTAAATAAATATTATATTAAGCCTGATTTACAAGCATTATGCAGGTAGTCTATAATTATTATAGATCCTACCTAATCCTACTCCTAACACTACACCTAACCTATTTCTAACTTCCAAATTCCTAACCCTACCCTAACTATACTACACGTTTGCACCAGTATCTTTAAGGGTAACAAATTTCATAGTTACATTACTATTACTATTTCTTTTTGTTTGCATAGAGGGGGCCATAGTAACCCCATATGAAATAACAATTAGAAGTCACTGACAAAGGGTCTTTGTCTGTTTGTGCATTGTTAAGAATTATCATGAAACATCTATTTTTTTTTAATGTATGGAAATATTGCTAAGACTGTTACACTTACCGATCATGCAAATTAGGCTATGAATATACATTAGGCATTTTGAAAGGACACGTAAAAATTACGTCGTATTCACGACGAGTTCATGATTTATCACACTTCTTACGCCAGTATGGACATACAGTGGGAGTGACTACAGGAGGGGGGGGGGCGCAAGGGTAGCCTACTTGCTCCCCCAATCAAAGCCCCTCTAATTAATTAATTGATTAATTAATTAATTAATTACTTAATAAATTAATTAATCTACTCGAACACTATTTGCATGTCTTGCTTAGAAAAATTATACCTGTCCTCCAAACCCTTACCAAAATTTTCCTGCTAGTTAGGTATATACTCTGGCCCACCTAAATTCAAATCGCCCTCCAGAAAATCAATTCCTTGCTCTCCACGTCAATAGCTCTTCCCCCACCTCCCAGATAAAAAAAAAAACACCATGGGTTCGTACGCTGACGCAGATATATCTTCCAGCAGCTGTCGGCGCAGCGTCATCAGAGACTTAGACTTATGCTCAGAAGAAGAAGTTATAATTAATTTACATATTATTTTGATGAATTATAATACTGACGTAATTTTTGCGCGTGTAATTCTCCAATAGAGTCGTATGTTTTACGCATTGCCACATTACGCACGCTATCTTCAGTAACACAGATAGCCGTTATTGTATAAAAAAAATCCATAACTATCTGGTCTTGCGGCAGATGCCTTCAGTGTACAAAGTCTAGTACCATCACTTCATCTCCCACTCTCATCGTCCGCGTCGTTGACTATCAAAAGTTTTAAGCAAAAAACCTGTACACAATTTGAAGTCGTTGAAGAAACTAAGAAGAAGAAGAAGCGCGAAGAAGAAGCATATAAGATAGAAAGAGCAGCCCGACCCAGAGGCAACCAAGAGAGAAGAATGAAGATGCAGAATAGTCGATCGACGGAGGCAGAGTCACGGAGGAGGGACCCCGATCGTACGGACGGATGACGCTATACATCTCAAACGAACGAGTAAGAAAATACGTCAAATAGAAGAGCATGTAAGAAGAAGTCAACGAATTCAGCACAGAAACGCTGAATGCGAAGAATAACGACGCACAACTTCCCCTGTAAGCCTGTGATACTTTTATCGATCTGAAAAATTCTTGAAATTTTATCATCACATCTCAAACCCGAATGCGTCTCTCTAAATATTCCTCCAATGACTCATGGTCATTGAGAAGGTTAAGTAGAGAGAGAATATATGTTCACGCATTGTAACACGCACACTTCATTTATTATTATCTACTATGTATTGAATCTATATTATTAGTATTATTATTACTTACTTCTTATTATTATTTTATTTCATTAATTATTAATTATCTTAGTGTATTATCCTCTCAATAATACTATATTACTTATGAATTATATCTGCCATTATCATTATCTAATTAATTCCACATTATTATTATTGCTTAATTGTGTTACGTTATGTTCGCTGTTTGTTTTGCTTGTCAAACCTTTTGTTTACGTATAATACCGACAATCGGTAATCTCTTTATTCTCTCACCTCTCTTTCTCTCACTCTCTCCACTCTTCCACACAAGTGAATTCCTTCCCCCTATCTGCGATACATATATCCACATGGCCATCCCGGCCCTCCCGCACAGACCCTAGCTACCATCATCAGTGTGATTACAACCATCTGAGGCCCTTATACCTCGGAGGACCCTGTGCGCGTCAGCTGAATCTAGGACTCTCCTCATCAATACATTAAATCATCTAAGCGCATCACACCCCTCCACGAACAACACATCGTTGATTTGAACCTCTACGAAAATAGAGAAACACAACACCCAGCCAATAACTTCACCTGAAGAACTTCATCAAATTCGGATGTAAAATAAGAAAGTTATGACATTATAAAGTTTTGCTTATTTTTCACAAAACAGTTCTATGCTCAACTCAGTGATAGGCAAATTATGAGAGAATCGATGATGTCACCCACTTACTATTTCTTTTGATTTTTATTGTTTGAATTATACAATATTCCATCTTTTATACGGAGTTGACAATTAGGACCCGTCTTGTATGATCCACAAAATTTTTAATTGAATTCCAAGGTTCAGCTAGGAATGAAACTTTGTTTCACATGACAATGAAAATCAAAACAATTCATAAAATACAAAAGAAATAGTGAGTGTGTGATGTCATCGGTCCTCTCATTTGCATACCGACCACCATGTGCATATAACAGTTTTGTGAAATCAAGCGAAACGTGAAACAAAAAATGTTATAACTTTCTTATTTTATATCCGATTTTGATGAATTTTCAATGTTATACTTGTGTGATTTTTCTCTTTCTATTCAAATCAGCTTTTTGTTGGGGCGGACTTGTCCTTAAAGACAACATCAGATAGAAGAAAAAAAAATCTGCTCCAGCGCTCGCATAATAAAATTTTGAAACGAAAGGCAATCTAAACTATTTCAAGCCATCGAATTTTAAAAAAGGGGGTAATTAAAATACCTATTTTTATTTCACTTCATGGCCTATCCAAATTGTCTGTTCTAGCTCCATGGCCTATCTAGGCTAAATTGAGAAAATTCGTTTGTGCTTCGCGCATTGTATAGCAAAGGCAAAGGCCTATTAGGCTATTGAAGTTATTGCAGCCACTCATCTCTATTTTCAGGAAAATTTATTAACCATATTCGGGAGATTTTACCCGTCGTAGATTGGTCAATAAATGACGTCATAACCACGCCATAATCTGGCCATATAAAATTGCAAATTTAGGCCTACTCGTCGTAGATTGTTCCATAAATGATGTCATAATAACGTCATTAGATTATTTCATTATCTTTTATATGTATATACTTCAATAATTTTATGATCAAGTGCCAATTAGGTGATTTTCCATTATACATTCTTAAGAAAATGTGAACTATGTAAAATCAAATTTCAAACTGAATTATCCAAGATGTTGCCTCTTTTAAATAATATTCTTTATCACGTTTATAAATAAAACAGTAATCAGTTGAAGGCTTCATTTAAAAGCAATATCTATTATCATATTGTAGCCTATCTATTTTCACTCATTTTAAAAGAATAACAGTTGTTTTCTGCGTGAACACAATAATAGCTATCTACAGTGTTGTAGAGAGGCGTTCTGAAAAAAAATTGCACTTCTTCAATTCCCACCATTTACTGCTTTTATGTCACTGAGTGAGTATCCAGAAGATAGTAACGTGTGGATTGACTTGGATGACTTAGACGAAGAAGGCATCTTCGTTTACAGGAGGGAACATCACCGAAAGAATATCTGACCTACACAAGTAAGATCAGAATCTCTTTACTCATGGTGGTAAATACACAAACAGACATACGCCATTAAACACACGCGCAATTAACCAGATAATAAAAGATAATTTATGAGTAGACGAGTAACTATGCAGTGAAACTGAATTTTACGTCCATTATTTCGATCGCCGTTTAGAACAAACAGCTTTAATTACTGTGCTTGGTAGCCTTTTGGGGATGTTAAGTGTATGGCTAAGTAAACATACATTCGACATTTGAAACCTATATGGGCTATTTGTGTTTTAGGAGTATATACTCCACGAATAGGAGTATTCGTGGTCCTTTTGTCAACGCCCTATGGACAGATGCGTGTGTGTGTGTGTGGTGTGTGTGTGTGTGTGTGTGTGCTGTGTGTGTGTGTGTGTGTGTGTGTGTGTGTGTGTGGTGGTGTGTGTGTGTGTGTGTGTGTGGTTGTGTGTGCTGTCTGTGTTTGTGTGTCTGTGTGTGTGTCTGTGTGTGTGTCTGTGTCTTGTGCTGTGTGTGTCTGTGTGTGTGTGGTGTGTGTGTGTCTGTCTGTCTGTCTGTCTGTCTGTCTGTGGTCTGTGTGTCTGTCTGTGTTATTGTTGTCTATGTGTGTGTTTGTTGAGCGCGTTCGTGTGTATGCTTGTGCGTGTAGTGGGTGCGTGGTAATGATTTACATGCATTGCAATTTTTTTTTTATAATGTTATCATTCAATCATTTCAAACAAAGACTGGCTACCAGACCGAACCGAACAATTTCGGGCAACGAGGACTGGCGGCGCCATACGACTTATCACCCCGTCCTCGCGCCAGTTGATGTGCGGACGATAAACTCTGTGACAGCTTCATCCCGTCCATTTGCCGAACGTTAAGTCTTCTTTTGAGTCTGTGTCTTCCAGAATTAATTTGTTCGTCGTTCGGCGGCGGCCGTCCAGCGTACTCTTATCAGAACGTAGCTTCTCTTACGGTAGCATGGTACAAAATCTGTTTTGAGCAATTTCTGGTTGCTTTCTCTGTAGAACCAAACACCTCCCTCACTGTTCTGTCCCATCTATTGGCCTCCCTCTATTACGCTTGCAGAAATGTGTGCCGCAAGGACTCTTTTTTTTTCATTCCATCATTGCCACGTAAATGCCCAAAATATCCTAGCTTTTGTTTGTATGACAATTTAACTCTTAACATGCCAGAGATTTTAAATATGCATGGACTTAATGTGGTATCACTTGGTGCAGATCTGCGACCTTTGGCACGTAAAGAGCTAAGTGAAAATGGGCAATACTGAAGGTATTCCCACATTTCAGGACACAATGCCTCCCAAATTAATATAGGCCTGTATACTGTTTGAAGTTTTCTGTGTGGAAATTTCATAGTCATACATTTTCCTTTAGCTTTTTTTATCATTGCGAAAATGTGACGGTGAAATTCATTGTGCAGCTTTCACAAGGCCCACAATTTCTATCACGGCCGCGAATGGTTTTAATCCCGGTGAATTAATGTTTTTTCTCCTCAAGTAAACAAATAGAAACAAATTCTTTCAGCCTGAATATACACTACTATAGAAAGTGTACTATATTAGTGTAATGTTTCAACTCATTTGGTTCTTCATGCATTTTGACTTGTCCCAATCAGTTCACTGCCATTTAAACTTTTTAAATTGTTTTATTTGAAATGTAATCGTGGAGATTAATTGTTTTCAAACGACGGTTTGCGTTGCATTGATATTCATCCATATATTCTAAAGAAGTGGTTAAAGCCTTTTAGGATGCCGTAATTTTGTGTATAACAAGAATTAAACATAAGAAAAACAATCTGACTTTTCTTATGGGTGAAGACAATGTTTTGTTGGGGGGAAACACTAACTGACTTATTTTTCACTATCACACCATATTGTATAAACAATCGAAAGTCCGTCATAGATAACGGATGACATGGAACCCGAATATTTTCTTTTTGAAATCACATGAATCGAGGTGATATTCAATTATATTGATATATCGAAAAGGGGTAGGAAGGACGCACATTATTTATGAATATCTAATTAAAACAAAAATGTCAAAATTATTATCCGAGCGATCGAAATAACGTCAATAATACTTTGCGTATTTTTTTTATTTATTTCAGGAGCTGCGGCATTACCAACACCGGTTTGTGGATGTCAATAAATAGGAATCTGTCAATTTATTTTGCTGACTGGAATCGCGGTTGATATTCATGGCAATATTATGAACTGATGCTTAGTTATGTACACTCGGGTCAGAAATTCTGGGCCGCACTTATAAAAATGTTGGTAAAAAAATAGTGAGCTGTCGATATGATTTCACTCTAACATTATGTTAAAACTTCGAGTTTTCTCTTTCAGTGAGCCATAAATGCGCGCGGACCCGAACAAAACAAATATCCGAAAATTACGCGCAGAACACGACCTTCCAAAAAACGCGTGGACATAGACTCATAGACAAACTCATTTGCATACGTAATTGGGTCGACGCGCGCAGGCGAGGGAAACGCGCCGTGAATTTACTGATAACATACCTTCACAAATTTGATTGAAAGTTCGAAAATACATATCGCCTTCTTTCTGTTAAGGATTAGATGAGAAAGGACACATCTGTGCTTCGTTTTTGATACGTGATATGTACTGAACATATACATTTATTAAATTATCGTGTTTTGAAAAAGACCCATGTTTCTACAATTTTGGAATTAAAATGCAGATTTGTCAAAGAGGGTTTCATTTGACATGGACCCACACAAAAATCACTGCTTTATTTCCCAATTTTATAGGGATTTTATTAAGCACATTTTTTCCTACATAAAACACCTTTCCATGTCAATTTTAGTGATCATTTCTTTACAGGTATCAGTTTGAAAAACACCAAAGAAAAATGCAAAACAGACATTTATTACACCATCAAATAAAATGATTTATAGCTTTTCTGGTGTGCGTTTTGACCTTCCAGGCCGTGCCTAACAACTTGCCCAAAAAAACACATTTATCTCATTCCCATGTGAACCAACAGTTTTGTTAAATGATGTGGATTCTGAGGTTTAATGCATATTCATCAAATACCTATAATCGAGACTGTTTATTGGGTTAAAAAGTGGCAAAATGACCAATCCTGAATCTGATTAACAGACCAATCACTGAACAAATATCGAGGGGCGGATTCCTCCAATCCGCGTATTCCAAAGGCGGAACTACGCGTACGTACGCGCGTTTTACGCGCGCTCTCCCACTTCGTGGCATCATTTGTGCTTTTGATGTCGGTGAGTTAACATCTTCGGCTGACTTCGCAAGAACTTCGATCATTATTTCATTTTTTGGAATTATCAGCAATGTCTCATTCCACAAGCGTTTCGTCAGACTTTAGAGGGCCAGATCTTAGCTCTCAAGTGACGAAGCGTTATTCTATCGCAGAAATTGGGACGGCGAATT
>JZLH01S0589543.1:7228-17608 GCA_001188425.1 Eucidaris tribuloides | reverse complement strand
AACTGATTGCGATATACTGTTCGATGTGTTAAGGTTTGTAATGAAGCCTCAAATGCCATTATTGTACGAAACATTATAGATTTGCCGTGCTGTATGTGTTCCTTCAAGCTTCTTGTCATGTCCTTTAATCATCCGCATTCACTCCACCCTCCCAATACCATAGCAAGAAAACTCCATGTACTTTGCATGTAATATTCTCAGCGTGATACTGAAAACGTTAACTGAATTTTGAATGAAATGTTCTATCCTTTAGGACGTTTATCTGGTAAAAAGCGATTCTGTTGGGCCTACTATAGAAATGTTAGGCATTTCCACATTTTAAATTTGCTGTCTAAACAAATGAAGAATGAAGATTTGTTTTACGGTCATGTCCTTGTACTACGTAAGGCAGAAATAATCATAGGACATCTGGAGTAAAATATCATCTATTTATGACAGGGCTGCCACTCACAGTTTTTCATTTCCCCCTACACCGCATGCGTATTTCCCCATACGGACGCTACTTTTCCCCTACGTTCTAACAACTCACTTATACGAAAATAAGTCCCCCCCCCAAACAAAAATCCAGTTTTATCCTACGACAGTAAGTTTTTTCCGACCAAAAATTAATATATAGATAAATAAAATGCAAGAGATCTAAACAGTTTGATTGGTTCGGACTTGTCCATTCGCGATTATGGTTTGCATAATTATACGGTTTTTGCGCCTGAGAAGGGACTAATTACGACAATGGGTAATTTACCCAAATAAAGTTTACAGACGAATATTATTTCTTTGAAACCCTTTGAGGATTTAAAGGCACTATATAACATTGTGGAAGCCACATTTAAAAAAATTGTCAAACTTTGCTATCTGACATACCTGACAGTGTTTGGATGGACAAATAAACACCCTAGAACATAAAACTTCACACAGTTATGCTGTCACTCATAAAATATGTACAGATAAAAATCTGCACATGAATTAATTCTCAGCTGATAGAAAATTCTGCTACAAAGCAGTCTATGGAGAAAAACAGGAATGGTAGCTCAATGATTTTTCACTTTTTAAAAGCACTTCATGATCGTTTTGAACTGTGATTTTTTCAGGGCTTGATTTTAAGACATTATCAGAGACCCTGGTATCATAGGGAATTGTGTGGATCAGATTTTTTTAAACTGGAAACATTGTTATATTATGCCTTTAAGAATATTTTTTGAAAAATTGTCAGAATAGTTTTATATACATCAAAACCCCTACTTCCTCCTATATGGAAAGTCATTTTCCCGGTATGTATCCCCTTACTACCTACGATTGGCTAAAATGCCTACGGTAGGGGGTTTCCCCTACGAGGGATAATCTTGATTTATGAATTTGAAGGGAAATAGAGGCATGTCTTTCGGGAGATCTCTCCGTCTCGTACAACATACCCGTTTGGCGGACTGGGCATATAACCAACCCACAGTGCTGGAAATGACCGTAAAAGACATCTTCATTTTCTAATGTACAGTCATGAAATAAAAAGGCCAAACTTTTCAATACGGAATCAATGTGGTGTAATGGTTTGCTCTTTGGGTTCCAACATAAAATATGAGGAAAGAAACAAAACAACAGTTGTATACTAGAATCAGGTGTCATATAATAATTTCACAAGATACATGATTATCAAAATGGAACATTCAACAATCTAATCAGAAATATGAAATTGATTTCAAGGATTGAGGGAACATGGCTCGATTCTAAAATGATTCTAATTAAAAATGAAACAGTGATGCGTCAGCATTATTTTTTTACAGCAGTTCGAAAAGGAAACACAGATAGATATAGGCCTATAGATTTTCAAAATATCACCTAATAATATTTTGTAAAACACTCCAGTAAACAGTATTTCCTGAAGCAATCTTATCAATATCATTAATTTGCTATGATTGTATGCTGCGCACAACTGGTTGTCGGACTTTACACATAGGATAAATACAAACCATTTCTGGTATACACGAATTCAACCAAACATACCACGTACACATAAGTTTCCCACCAATCATGTTCAAGTAAATTCGTTTGCATCATTGGGGCAGGTAAAAAGCTTCACAATTTTATTTCATAAAAGACGAACCAATAAAATAATAAAATTGAAATTTTCCCATTATAACATTAATGTAATGTAATCTTATATCCCCTTTGTAGCAGTTATATAATTTTGCATACCACTGTTTTTTCGAGAATCCACATGAAATATTTGTTGTTAATACATATCTTACAAGTCTTACATTTTGGAATAATCTTGAAATGTATCCTAACATGTAATGAGTATATTTCGTGACTTAATAATCCATTTTTTCTGGTATAGTTTATGATATCAATATTCTAGCATTAGCAGCGGATACAAATGTATTGTCCCAAAGGTAGTTTCAAGTCATTTGACGCCACTTACGAAAACGACATAGCGGCATCGGTTTTTCACCGTCGGAGACGCTCATATTACTCATTATTAATTCACTCTAATGTTAAAGTGGTAATTGTTGCCATGACAAGTCTAATCTTTCTCTCTCTCTACACACACACACACACACACACACACACACACACACACACACACACACACACACACACACACACACACACACACACACACACACACACACACACACACACACACACATAATCGAGAAGCACATTATTTTTTTCGGGGGGGGGGAGCTGCATATTTATATCTTAAGCACAATTGAAAATGTTTTAATAAAATCTAACATGCAATTTAATGCACAAATTTGGGGAAATTACCTATACGGTGGAAGGTGACCCTCCTACATCTTTTCCCCATCAGTCACTTTGTATGCTCCTTCACTATGCACTGTCATATTAAAGTGGTAATTGTTGCCATGCATGATAAGTCTAATCTCTCTCTCAACACACACATACACAGACGGACAGACAGACACATAAAACACATACACATAACACACACATACCCTCCCTACTCAAAAGTGTTGCAACATACAATATAACGCATACATTTTACGTTGAAGGGGTCTTTCTAAAATGATGTCCTAACTCCGTTTATTATTGGGAAATTACAATTTTTTTAAAAATAAATCAATGAATATACTTTCTCCAAGGCGGAAAGATTATCAAATGCAAGCGCGCCCTCGACAGAGGGGATGGAACATAAATTTTAACCCTTTTTTGCTCCCCGTAGGGGGTGGGGTGTTAATTAACACTAGCATCGTAATTCGGTTTCAGATTACCAATGAAATGGTTTTAATGGTTTGGAAAGACTTCCAGCAAACAAAAAATGTCACTATGATCCTCTGAAGGGGTCTCAGAAAGAAGACCACACCCCTCGAAGACGAAAGTGACCTCCTATCTTCATAAGACAGTGGTAAGGAGGAAACACGCCATATTTTAAACAAGACCTCTTCAAGATATAAGTTATTACTCTTGTTCTATTCTAAAGGCAGTTTACTATTGTAAACATCTTAAAATTTACTGTCATGAGACTTCTCGGTACACTGGATATAATGATGCGAAGAAAAAGACATCATCTTTTATGAGTAGCCTTATCCTCCTTGTCATGCACTGTCTTATGAAGATAGGAGGTTACTTTCGTCTTCGAGGGGCGTGGTCTTCTTTCTGAGACCCCTTCAGAGGATCATAGTGACATTTTTTGTTTGCTGGAAGTCTTTATAAACCATTAAAACCGTTTCATTGGTAATCTGAAAGTGGATAGCCCAAGTCCCTCTTACCCCCTCCGTTTACCAAGTGCAGGATACTGGGGATAACACCCCCCTCCTCCGCCGCCTTTCTCTTGGGGCATGGTTGGCCGACAAAACGCATGTGCCCAGAGTAACAGCAATCACACTCCCGAATTCATGTACCTTTTTCAAGTAAAGGCCAAAAGTTTCTCCACTTTACAGAATGCCAAAATTCTGATTTTCCGCCGTTTTACAATTTCAATTCCGTTTTCTCCGCCATGTTATTAGAGCAGTTTTTCGACTTGAAAGTTTGTGTTCGTGGTTACATGCGAAAGCCCGCGGTATGTAGACTAGGGCCTATGGGTAGGTTTGATTCATGGTTTGGAAAGGAACATACTTGCAAAGTAACGATTTTTTTTTCTTTTGTGGGGGGGGGGGGGCGCGGGCCTAGGCGGGGGCGGGGGAACTCTCATCAAACCATCTTTTGGTAAATTAGTTTTTTTTTTTTTTTTTCATTTGTTTGCTTTTCAAAATGCTGTTTTCACATCTAACTGCCTTCGACTTTGCCGTGATGAAATCCGCAACAATGGAAAACTTCAGTCTTTACTTTTCAACCTTCACCCCAATTAGAGCTACTTACTTTGATATAAATGACACAATTTTAATTAGTCAAATGGACCCCGCCAGGTCCACCCCCCCCCCCCCCATTGCCGCTCTCATCTTCCATGATTATGAATGATGTATGACGATGACGGACGACATGACGATGATAACTATGAATAAATGATGAAGAGTTATGATGGAGTGACACGTGAATGAGTTATCAGCTAATGAACTTAAAACTGCTTATGTAGTAGTCTACAGTGACTAGTGTCTCAAAAAAAATTGTGCAAATAAAACCTCCGCTCTTCGGCAATTAGAAACTACTTGTGAACATGTGCTTACAGTCATACATAAAGACCATAGTCTCTAGCTTTCAAGGTACCGTCAGTTTTGCTTCAGTTTTCTGTCCTTAATCGTGGAGATATGTTAATTTAAAAGAAAGGGTAAATCACAATTGTTGCCAACTTTTAACTACAATCCCTGTAGCAGGTGGACACAATAGATCGTGTATTCCACCCCTTTTTGTTGCATTTAAAAGATATCTCGAGATTTAAACAGAGCAAATTGAACAAAACAAATGCCTATTTAAAGCTAAGACTTGTGGCCTTGGACCGTTGATGTAAGCATCACTGTCCCAAGATTCTTTTCTTATTGCCGAAAGAGGTGCGCTTTTAACTTTGCACAATTTTTGAGACACATGCTTGAACACGTCTCAAAAATTTGTTCAAGTGAAAAAGCAGCCCCTCTTTGACATTTAGCAAAATACTGCTTTGGTGACACATGTTTATGACAACATCAAGACAAAGTCATTAGCTTTCAAATGCTGTTTTGTTCTGTCTTGTTTGATCTCGAGATATCTTTGTAAACCATCAAAACAGTGGAATACAATTGTTGCACTTTTTACAGGAAGAGGGCCTTAGTGCTATAATTGACTGTAGTTAAAAAGTGGCACAGCTTGTGATTTTTACCTTTCCATGTAACCTGAACATATTCGGGTTTAAAACAAGCAAAGTGAACAGAACAAACAGCATTTAAAGCTAAGGCCTATGCCCTTGATGGTGAATGTTAAGCAGTGACGTCGCAAAAAATGTTTTTCTCATGACCAAAGAGCTCTTTTCATATGCCCACAATTATTTTTGCAGACACACGGTGTATAATTGCATTCACGGTACGTAGGGAAAAATCAGAGAACAGTGTGCTGCATTGCTAGAAATAACTAGTGTCTGTTTACTGTCGTCGGACATTAGTGCTCTCGGTCTCGCTCTGGTCTCGAAGGTAATTGTCTCGGTCTCACCCGGTCTCGGTCTCGGCTTTATTCTGAAAACAGGAGTTGTCTCGCTCTTCGTCTCGGTCCGGGCTGATCGAACGCTAATCTGTTCTCCGGTCTCGTTCTCGTGTCTCGGCTGAAACTGTCTCGGATCCCATACACCTGCCATTTTGCCACAGAAGCAAATCTTTTATTCACGCGCGACCGGGCGACAATAACCCTGCATGGCGATTATAGAGTAAAGGACCCTGTGATTCGACAGTCGCGCCAAGAAGTCGACACACCGGGGGAATAAAATATTTTTTAAGCATTGTGGAGAAAAACTCTAATACATCGAATTATCCATACACTTTGCCACATAAGTTAACACACTCTCATAACTTATTCACACACTGCCACAAACATTTGCCTCAAATTCTTCCGCTTAAAATTGATCGAATTGTTTTGTCCGAAAATTGCAGATCAGTTCCCAACCGCGATTCTTTAGAATATGGCGCCATGCTTTAGCACTGTCGCTAAGCAGAGTGGGGTCCACACAACAACCCCCGTAGAAAACGAAAAGGATCAACAGAAATTTGGACGGCGGGTACTCGATCGCGGTTTTCTATTTACATACCGTACCACAACAATGCATCTGGATCACTGCCCACCGCGCTGGTAGGCTGAGAAAAAAAAAACGCGCGTTAGCCATATCCGCGATCAGGATCTACTCGCCTAGCATTCGCGATGCGGCGAGGTAACGGCTCTTTCAATCGACGCGCACGCGCCCTGTGCACAACACGCATCGGTTTGTAGTGACCGCTGGATTTCGCTGCCTGTTACGGGTTTCCAGTGATATGCCGGTTATGCCGTCTGTGCGCTGCGGCGCCGCGGCACGCGGCCGCAGCATTACATAGAGTTGTACATAGGGTCGATGACGCGGCATACCCGGCGATTCTTGGGCACAGATAATACGGTATCCGCCCGATCGACGTTTCTTTTGATACTTTATTCCAGTTTCGAAATAGCTTTATTTCCAGTTTGGTAAAGGCTTACAGTAACATTATACTTTTTTAACATCCATGTATTACTTTATCTAATGTTGTTAGGAAAGCAAAGCCTATTAATGCCCAAAAGTTGCTTAACGTGGCTCGAATCATGGGACTTACTTCTACCTTAACGGACGTTAGGATTCAAAACTTCATTCACCATGTGCGAACTCTGTTACATGGTATCTCACCGCAGCTGTTGGACCGAGTCGCTGATGAGGGCGGTCCTTCAAATTGCTGAATTGAAAAACAGGAATAATTTACTTGATCAATTTTCTCCTTCAACTTCTAGCCCGTGTGCTAAACAAGTTTGATAACATGGTTATATCTAGATCTAAATAGGCTGGCGAATGTTTGATTTGATTCGGCTAATAAAAGGCTTTTTAAAACTTTGAATTTGAAATTATAGCAGGTTAACGGTGGTTTAGATTATTCCATTAATTTTTATTTATCAGCTGGAAATAAAAACTGCATTGGTTGCCAGGCTCATTTCATGTCAGGCCCGGCCGCACAAAACTGCATTAGCAGCGATTATTATACTAGCTTGAGCCTGAAGTTTTAAGCGCACGTACTTCTTCACATCCTAGTTGCATTCCAACATATTCACCGGCACCATGATCACACCCCTGCATAAAATAACTAATGCGTCGGGACTGTAGCAGCTGCCAGCCATGTCGCAAAAAAGGGACATACCCCAATCCTTACGTTAACTAACATACCCACTTTATTGACTGGAAGCTTTCTCTTTTTCTTGCCACATTTTCCTTGACCGATTGGCCATGCTGCTAGTTATATTTCTGACGTCCGTTTTTCCTCGTTTTTGTGTGGCATGCATAACGCCTTGGTCTCTGCTGACTTTAATAATTCTGCTACTTCGATTCATCCGCAGCCACAATTCACCGCCTCAGAATTTACACGATCCATGAT
Organism: Eucidaris tribuloides; assembly: GCA_001188425.1. NCBI lineage: Eukaryota > Metazoa > Echinodermata > Echinoidea > Cidaroida > Cidaridae > Eucidaris > Eucidaris tribuloides. The sequence goes on along the minus strand of JZLH01S0589543.1, from coordinate 10,109 downwards.
ATTTAATTAAGTCTTGCATCACAGGACAGGATCTTGTGCCACAGTGCGTGCTAGCTGTGCGGTCTGTCATGAATTTGCCAGTTGCGGTAACTTGCTAATATTTTAAACGCGCCACATAGCTTATTGCAAGAATATTAGATTTGTCTTCATCTGCTGTATTATGCAATTAATTGATAAATAGATGCAAATGCTTAGATCTGTTATCTTTTTATCGACCTCAGAAAAAGATTGGACCCCCCCAACAGGATTCGAAACCAAAAACCTTACTGATTTTCGGGTTTTCGAAAATCCTGTTGCGCGTCAATTTTTTCTGACGCATTAAAAAAAAATATAAAAAAAAAATTAACAGATCAAGCATTTGATCTTATTTATCATTAATATCAATTACAGAGATGAACAGCAAATAGTTCTGCATCTTAATTCTCCTCTGCAAACCTTGATTCATTAAAGGCACTGTATAACAATGTTTCCAGTTTAAAAATCGTGGGAGCTACATGATTCCCCCATGCCTACTGAGTGTCTATTGTACAGCGCTAATATGAAGCCCTTCCCTTGAAAAAATTGCGAGTGTATAATGCTTAAAAAAGCTGAAAATCCATTCGAGGAGACCATTCCAGTTTTTCTCCATAGACTGCTGTGCTTAGCCAGTATATTCTCTCTCCTCATCTCCGGTCTGAGAATACCTCTAACTGTGCCAATTCATGTATATGCAATATTTTACTTCAGTGACAGTGCAGTAACTGTCTTGAACTTTTGTCGTTCTAGTGAGGTTTATATTTGGTCCATTCAAACACTGTCAGATATTGTCGGGATTTAGCAGAAGTTCGACAATTTTAAACGGAGTCTTCCACAGTGTTATATAGTTGTCTTTTAATGACATAGTTATTATGTTGAGAAATAACCAGGAATTCGATATTCTTTTTTATTTGGTTTCTTACATATTTTTGTTATCATGCGATGCCCACCAAATTTAGCATGATTCACACTACCATATACAACGCCTATGAGGACAATTGTACAGGGTGTATCCGGGCGTTTTTCCCGGGCTGTGTCGGTCGTGAACTTCGTTACATCGTCTGCAGGCCACAAGACTTTAATTTTGGCACTTACAATTTCACAGCGCCTTGAGCGACACTAATCTCTGCATTCGGCAGTATGTCATGTAGCCACGCGGCCGAGAGCGGTAAGAGTCCCACAGACGGCCATATGGCAAAGCTACTAGTCTGCAGCACAGGTTGTCAGACCTGATTTGCGTAGCACGACGGATCAAAAGTTTGAGCCTTCAACTTCAGTCCGTCGGTGGCACTTTCCCGTGATCATTATAGTTTATTTTTAATCTTTTCACCAGGTGCGGTTCGTAGAGCGGAAACTGCGGGGAGGGGGGGACGGGAATATTTTACCCATGGACTCATAACACTTATAAAGTTATAACCAATATTTCAATCAATACACAAGTAATACACACCTATTTCTTACTACAAACATACCATTAACCATAGCCGTATTACAAGTTACATACATTTCGCATACATTCGCATTATACAACAGTACATACCGGCTTTTCAAATAGTCATGTGCAGGAAGTATGTGCAAAAGTCCAATATGTAGTATATACTTGCTAGCGGACCAGAGGGAGCTGAACGACCCGTCGGCGGGCGGGGGGAGCGTGTGGGATGTGTGTAGGGAACTTTTTGAAAATACGCATAAAAAAGACGTCAGGCATGTAAGGATAAATATTTTAAAGAATATTTTAGACCGATTATCAGGGATTGTTTTTCAAAAAGATTACAGGAAGTATGTGAAACTGTAATTGGCGAAGTCATACTTGCGAGGGCGAGCGATAGCGACCGACTTGAGTGGGAGGCGTGTGAGGTGATCGGGGTGAGTAGACATACCACGGCCAGAAAAGTTTTTGAAAATGATGCCAATTAAAATAGATCGCGTGAGTATATGGTAAATATCTATTTAAAAGGTTAGTTATTTATAAAGATTATAGTCATCCGCTCCTCTTTACTAAAGTATTTAGTCAGGATTTAGATTCGAGGATTAGGCTACAGGACAGTATGTCGAAAACTGTACGTAAGTAGTTGCGAGGGAGCGAAGCGACCGAGCAGCGAGCTGAGGGTGAGTCGGGGGGTGGGGGTTGCCTCCCATGCACCGGTAGCATTATTTTTTTTCAAGAATACGGCATAGAAAAGACGTGTTTTTTCAGCATGGTGCAATACCCTCCGCTACTTCAATGTATTGCAACATTACCAATATAAACGCATACATTTTTATCGTTCGTTGAAGGTGGTCTTTCTAAAATGATGTCCTAAGCTCCATTTATTTTGGGAAAATTACAATTTTTTTAAAAATAATCACATGAATATACTCTTTCTCACCAAGGCGGAAGAGATTATCAATGCAAGCGCGCCTCTCGACAGGAGGACATGGAACATAAATTTTATACCCTTTTTAGCTCCCCGTAAGGTGGTGGGGTGTTAATCTAACACTAGCATCGTAATCGTTTCGCGTTACAATGACAAGGTTTAGATGTTTGGAAAGACTTCCAGCAAACAAAAAATGTCACTATGCATCCTACTCTGAAGGGGTCTCAGAAGAAGCACACACCCTCGAATGACGAATTATGACCTCTATCTTCATAAGACAGCATGGTAAGGACGGAAAACCCGCCATATTTTAAACAAGACCTCTTCCAAGATATAAGTTTCTTACTCTTGTTCTATTTTTCTAAAGGCAGTTTACTTATTGTCAAACATCTTAAAATTTCTTCATGAGACTTCCGGTACACTGGATTATAATGATGCCGCAAGAAAAAGACATCATCTTTTATGAGTAGCCTTTCCTCCTTGTCACTGTCTTTATGAAGATAGGGAGG
>JZLH01S0589509.1:10051-28227 GCA_001188425.1 Eucidaris tribuloides | reverse complement strand
GGTCGCACATCAAAATTGAGAGGCCGCAATGCCTACGGAAGGCAGTACAATGATGAGGTCATTGCCTGGATGCACTAAAAAATCTTTAAAATAAGCAGAGTGAATTACCATATTTTGTGGTCTGATATATTATAGCGAGGACCTATAGCTTCTACAGGTGCATAATTGGAGACATCAGAGTATGTAGTATTTCTTGGATTTTTTTAGTGCATGTTCAGTGGCTATTTTGGCATTTAGCAGAGGTTCTGCATGTTAGTCTTGAACCGAGGCGCTTAATTTTTTTAGAGTGGAAAACATCACAAATCATGTATTTTTATTGGAGAAAAGACTAATTTCCCTTCACCTGCTTCGATTTAATGAATTACTTTCGATTAAATTTTGAGAGTGCTTTAAGTTGCTGATTTAACATAGTGGTTCTATGGGCCCTGGAAAGGTGCCGTGTATCCTGTACTGGAGACTAGCAACAGCACAGCGTTCTCGGTCTGCTGCAGAGTGCAGGGTAGTTATCTGTTGGAAACGACGTTTTATTCAATTTCTGAACTTCTAAAGCCCAAAATTGTTCGAGAATACAATTCTCTATTAAAGGGTAGTCAATTAAGGAAATACGTGTGTTAGGGTGTTATTGCGTGCATAGTTGGGTTTACCCTGGTTTAGCGGCGGAGCCACCATTTGGGCGTGTCATAAGGTGGAAATCCTTATCCACGTGTTAGATCTATACAAATTGTGCACAGTATAACATTGATTGAATATGATAGTATGGGGGGGGGGGGGGGTAGACCCTTCTGCTTCAGAATGGGGTGGAGGTGGTGTCGTTTATTACAACACCTTTGAATTAGTATTCGGCTCGTAATTTTGTCTTGTTCTTAAAACAATTTGAGAGGATGTATACAGTGAGTGGAATGGAAAACCTTTGTACACTAATTTGAATCATTTTGCATTGGCAGGGAGGATATAACATGTCACAAACTGACTTCTGAGAGCCCCTTTCCCTCCCAATTTTAATATTTAGTAACTAAAAGCAAAGGACCTAGAGCCCTAGATACCCTACCCTCCAACTCACATATATAATTCATACACAGATCTGCATGACATACTCGTGGATTTCCTCTGGACTTGAAACAGCATGTGGTGTATGTTGGGCGATAATGGGGGGGGGAGAGGACGTAGGTAGATAGGAGTGATTGTTGGGGTATGGGAGTCGGAATTGTGAGGTGTGTATCTCAATGTCGAGGATTGGATTTTTTTTTTTGGGGGGAGCTGATATGATTCACGTCGAGTGGACATCAGATTTACTTCACACAGATATAGCAAGTTGAGCAAAATACATCTCAAATCCTCGTTATTTCTAAAATCCAGGCAATGCGAATTACACCTTGGCTATCTATATTCTGATTAGACGACATTTGATTTACTGATGTCTTTATAACAATTTTTTTTTACGGTATGCATGAAGACTTTGAAATGTGGGTAACTCAAGGAAAACTGCTTAACTGATTCTGGACCACACCAAGATCAACCAGGCCTAAGCTATCTCATAGACAAAGAATTGTGAATAGGAATGCATATATGCCACTTGTAGAGAGGTAGGGGTGGGGTTGTCCTCCGTCAGTTTTAAACTAGCCATGTGCCTGTGGCAAATTATTATCATTGTATCAGTAATAACTATTCTCATAATCAGAGGGTAGAAAGAGACTTTGGATCATGTGTTACTCTATAGGTCGCCACATCACAGAATTGAGAGTCCGCCAATGCCTACCGGGAGGCAGACAATGATGAAGTTCTTGCGCTGGATGCACTAAAAAATCTTTAAAATAAGCAGAGTAGAAAAAATACCATATTTTGTGGTCTTGTATATTCAAGCGAGGACTAATAGCTTCATACAGCGTGTGCACAAGTTGGAGAAATCAGGTTGTATAGTTATTTTTAGTGATTTGTTTTTAGTGCCAATATTGTAAGTTGGTATTTTGGGCTATTTAGCAGAGGTTCGTGCAATGGTTAGTCTTGAACGAGGCGTTTAACTTTTTTGTTAGAGCTTGGAAAAACATCACAAATCATGTTTTTTATTGGGAAAGCAGACATTATTTCCTTCGACGCTGCTCGATTTAAGGAAAAAATCTACCTTTCGATTAATTTATTTCTGAAGTGCTTTGAAGTTGCTGGATTTTAACATAGTTTTCTATGGCCCCTGGAAAGGTGCGTGTACCCTAAACAGGAACATTTTTGGACAGTTGACATAGAGTGCTACATATTCTCCCCATCGCCAATAGGAAGTCTTGTGGCATAGAGGCGCTATTTGCGCAACCTCTGTCTGCTGTGACGAAATAGGGTGAGTGAGCAAGAAGACACAATCAGTATGCCATTAAAAGACGAAAAATAAACAACAGGTAGAGAAAAAGTTAAGAGGTAGATAAGGGGAGAAAATGTTAAGGAGAAGAAAAAAGAAACTGAGCAAAGGAAGAGGAAGCGACAAGCCAAAACTATATAGATTAGTATAGAAAGGAAAGTTGGGAAGGGATGGAAAAGAAAGACCAGGAAGAAGATGAGGAGGGGAAGAAGAAGAGAAAGGGGGCGCAGAAGACAGAGAAGATAGGAAGAAGACGAGATAAAAACAGAAGGAGAAGAAGAAGAAGAAGAACGAAGAAGAGAAGGAGGAGGAGACGGAGAGGAGGAGAAGGAGAGAAGAAAGAAGGAGAAGCGAAGAAGTAAGACGAAGAAGAAGAAGACTAGAAGAAGAGAAGAGGGAAGAGAGGAAGACGTAGGGAAAGAGGAGGAAGAGCAGGAGGGCGGAGAAAGGAGAAGATGAATCATTAATAAATGACTAATAATACATGGACTTATACAACATGAGACCTAGTGTTGGGCAATTGTAGCAAGTCTTTATAATAGCTAAGGAGCCGGGCATGAATAACTGTTTTGCTGTGTAGTATGGCAGGGCTCAGAATGAGAAATTCTCTACCTGCAGGTCGTGGAATTAACCATGTGTTATCTTGCTACCAGAATCCAAATTGTATAGCGATATTTCAGTCAACATGGCCGATTAAATAAGGTTTTTGCAATTATTTGTAATGAAAACCGATGAAAGAATAAATTTGAAAATAGTCAAAATTTGAAAGCCGGCGTATTAACAACAAGCAGGGTCCATGCCGAACGTTCCTATTAGTTAGTTCAAGTGACGGAGAGATTATTTGAACCCGATTTCCTGTTTAGTTAACTACTTTTCTCTCTTATTTTTCTTTATAATCAGACTGTGTGTGCAATTGCTCTACACGGCAGCTCTCCAAGCAAAGGTAAGATCGTATGGTAAACCATGGACATGCGAACCGTAATGTACAGCGTGTCCTAAATTATTAGTGTAGCTAAAGCGCCTCTTGGCAATTAGTAGATACTTGTGATTACATCATGTTAACATAAGAAAAAATCAAAATACAGGGTGCAGAAAAGAATTGCATTGCCGCTCCGAAAAAATGTGCGCCAGATCAAACAGCCTTACTCAAAATCAATTGATTCTTGCGTATCATTTTATTGTTGAAAAAGACTGTGTCGAACCAACGAAAATAAAAATTAAAATGAATTTGCGGCATAATGGTGAAGAAATTTAGCGATATACTGTAGACATTCTTTCTGGCACTTATAGTCTGAACTTTCAATTCGTTAGTTTCGTATTTGGCTTGCGCTTTAAATCTTGAAGATATTCATATTATAACTGAGAAGGGTAAAATCAAAATTATTCCACTTTCTACTACAGTCCGCAAGTAAAAGTGACAATTTGTGATGTCTACCCGCTTAAGTAAACTAAAAATATATCACAAATTAAAAAACAATCAATGGAAACAAGACAAACCTAATTTAGAAGGCTGAGGAATTTACCCTTGACGTTGACGTAACCATCATATCCAATAGCATCTCTAATTGCACAGGAAGGGCTTTTTATCTGCAATATTTTTGGGGACGCGGGTATACCAGATTTGCCTTAATAAGGGGTAAGTAATAAGTTAAAGCCCCCAGCCAAGTTAACCGCTACGATACAATTTGCAAAAATATGCAGAACAAATGTTGCCCCGTCCATGATAGACAAGTTAAAAGCGTGCCCGCCCCCCCCCCCCGTACCTGATGAGTTTGGTTCTTTCCACAGAATCCCAATTGGGTTCTTGAACCTCTTCAACACTTGTCTTTCTGTCTAGATACGCGATCTTTTGTATGATAATGAATGATTAGTTAGTAGATGCTGCTCCAGGTATGCTTCTGTGCACTACTGAATTTTCTCCAACATAAAATTCCTCACAATGTTCCTGTTGCACAGCAAATTCTGTAGACAAGATTTTTTTTTATTTTTTTTTGGTGCCTTAAGTAAAGAGTCTTGATGCCCATCAATTTCTGAACTGTGTGTTTGAATAGTCTGAATGCTGTGGCAAACACAATGTTTGGCAGCTATCGTTTTATTTTGTCTCATGACGTCAGCGCACAGGCGCAAAGACAATAGTCTTATGACAACTAAACCAAAGGCCAAAGCTTTTCGTTTTTAAAAATGTCGCAGTTCCGTTTTTCTCCCATGTAAGTTAATGCACATTTTACCGATTTGAATTTTTCTTGGAAAAAATCGAATAACGTCAAGTTTACTATCCCATGTAATTGATTCCGGGCATATTTATGGTTACGCATGATTTCTTTGGCTTTTTGGGATCTTGTTTGCTAAATTGTTAAGTATTTATTTTAATAATATTTGATTATTTTACTTTGGGGAATTTAATGCATTTTTACATTTTTTTTCCAAAATGCTTTTCCGCGATCTACTCAAATTCTCGTGATTTACACGAAAATCCCAACGCGGATTGTTTATATTAATACAAATAATAAAATAATCATTATATAAGTTCAAAAGTACTGGTAACCCCCACCATCACAATTCTCAGTTCATCCGAATGAGGCCGTGCGTTTGCCTCTGTTCCATTCGAGGAATTATCTCGTCCTTTAACTTACGCGTGGCTGAAACTTTGCAGCCCGTGGGGACGTACACATAGCCGGAGTCAGCTACACTGTCCCTCGAAGGATCATCCGTTGGATACAGTTCGATTTGGTCAAAGTCCAGAAGCTAGATAAGAGATAATTGGAGTAATATATGTAAAATTGATACATTTTAAAAATGGTAGCTTGATTATAATAGTGTGTCCCAGAAAAAAGGAAACCGGACTTCATGGCAAAAATATCATAATGAATAATTTCTTCAATGAATTAACCCGTAAAAGACTAAGTACGAGATATCTCGGTCTGGGATCTATTGAGAATGCGTGTTATATTAAAATCAAATCGTCTCCAACAGGTTAAGTATGATTGTAAAGCTCTGTTCCTCTTCTTTTATTTGATACGTAACTTAGAATTTATCTTTCACGAACTATTGAATTAAAACAATGGATATTGGTGTTACCAAAATTTCATTTGCACACGCATATTCCATCTTTGAGTGCATTTTCATGGTAGTAAATGTAATTATTTTCAAGAAACAAAAGCATAACATAAAAATTCATAACTGTTCTTTTATCTAACACCTAATGCGTAAAAATTGAATAATTTATGCCGGAGAACAAGTAAAATTAAAACATGCCTGTTTTAGCGTGATTTTATAGAATGAATACATTTTGAGCAATTGGAAGCGAGTTGAACAAAATGGTTCACGCACGGCTGACTTCACACAATATCTTGCTCGGGGTACAACAATAGGCTCCGAATTATGTTCGCAAGGTAATTTCTTGGTTGCTGGCTGCCAAATCCAGAAAACAGGGTTAATGAATGCATTTTGGAACATTTCTGACAGCAACCACCTTTTTAAATTGTCTTTTCTCACTGATGCATCGCTTATTTTTCACAAATGTGGTATCATATGAAAGAAGAAAGAATAGGCCTTTCAATAATGTCCTACAATGTCGAAGATATTCTGAAAAAATACAAGCATGACAGTTTGAATTTCAAATTTGCTCGTGCAAATGATTTTATGACTGTGTCCCTTCTTACTGTCTTTGCTCAGAATGGGAATCTCTGTGACTGGTATCAAATTAAAGAAAAGAAAATATGCCTTCCAACCATGTACGATTTTCTTTTCATATTTGTTATTAAGATATAAAAATATCTTCATCAATCTCGGTTTCCTTTTTTTCTAGGACGCACTGTATTTGAAGAGTTTGTCTGCAAATCGCACTTAATCCACTTTATTTACTTTGAAGAAAAGTGCATTTCTTTGCCCGAGGTTGTACACGAGCCTGTACGGGAAAAAATGATTTTCCATCAATGGTAAGGGTCTGCTAGACCGATTATCGAAAGGATCCCGTAGACCGATTTTCGATTTTCAAAAGAGGTCCAATAGACGGATGAACGGTAAGGTCCTATAGACTGAGGGTCCGATCAGGGTTGCCAGTTTGGCATTTTTAAAGGTATTGGCTAACATTTACCACAGTTAAAAAAATCTGAGCCGCATGATTCCCCATGCTACCAGTGTCTTTGGTGAGGTCTTAAAATGAAGCCCTGAAAAAATTGTATTTCAAAATGATGATTTAGTGCTTTAAAAAAGTGAAAATCGTAAGTTGACCTGATTCACTTGCCCATTTCCTCCCATAGACTTACTGTGTGTTCACCTAGGTTAATAAAACTCGCCCCGAGTTTTATTGTTTATTCATGTATAATTTGCCATTGGCAGTGTAACTTTCCAAACTTTTGTATTCTAGGGTGTTTATTTGTCCATTTGAACACTACTATGTAGCTCAGATATCAAAGTTTGACAATATTTTAAATTCAAGCTCCACAATGTTAGCCTATCACTTTAACGCTAAAAATAACAAATTTGGCGGTTTTTGACATTGTTTGGCATTGAAGAATTCAAAGTACACACCGAATATTTTTGGGCGTTATTTTGGCTTTTTTTCAATGACATACTTAAAAATCATTAAAAACCCGATTTATCAGGGATTTTCAGTAAAACATGTGCCACAGGGATCCAAAACTAGCGGTGCGCATGGACTTTACGTGCAAACTTGGCAGCGCGGAAACCACGGCACTCGAATTTTCGGCTGCGGCAGAGGGTTTCAAAGGTGTTATAAATTGATAACAACGTAATTTCTAACCACATCTACTGTGCAAGGCTACCCATAAAATGCATTAACTGCAAATTTCTCGTTTTTTGGCATGTAATTTCGCGTTTTAAGAATCGGAAAACCAGGCAACCCTTGATCCGATATACCAAATATGGGAAAGTATCAGATAGCCTCCGATCGCATATGGATCCTCTTTGTTAATCGATCTATTTGACCCTTTTTTAATAATTGGTTTATCAGACCCAGACAGTGGATTCTAGTGCTTTCAAGTCTGTCTGATTTCGTCATACGAGAATGACATCAATACTTACATTTTCATCCTTGGCAGCTGAACCAGTTGGCTCCTGTGGAGATAAAAAAAACGACAAAAGATTTTCGGTACAATACAATACAATAACTTCATTTAATCACGGTTTAAAAAAAGACTTGGATCAGTTTAATAAAAAAAAAAATGTTTTTCAACCAGTCCGTGCATGGAAAATACAATTTACGTAGCAACATTAACATGCATTTGTAGTAAAACTGATAACAACCATGTGGATTGGAAAACTAGACGTTGCCGTTTCGGGCAGGCCAGCCTCTAGACCATCTTTCATCTTGCAACATCCTCTTACCACATGGACTCTTTCCTTAACCCTTAACATGCCAGAGGATTTAAACCTCTACGGACTTCATGTATATTATTTGGTGCAGATCTGCGACTTTGGCATGTTACGAGTTAATTGGCTTGTTTCTTTGTTGTTCACTTGTTGTTGACCCAGTTGGTTTGATTGATATTTGTATTTTGGCACTTTGTTGTTTGAGTGACATTGGTATTTTTCATCCTTTGGTATAAATACCAGGGTTCCTCACCCTTCCCTCATTCTTTTGACGACTACCAGAGCATTCTGACCCGAAAATGGAGTTTTCCAACGTAGATACATCGGTTGTACCGAAAGTCTTGCATCGAACTACAAGCTCCGCCTTGCAACATATCAATTTCTTAACAACAGAAGACGATCCTCTTTTACGCAGAGAAATACGAGGTTAAGGGCACTGGTTATGAACTAATGCTCTCTCGCCGCGCTGTAGGAGCATGTCTATTGTTTGCATTCACACTCGATCGCATAATAACAAAGACACGCGTGGCTTTCTCAGTGAGAGAAAATCGTATCTGTGATTGTTTTTCCCAATTCCGCTGGCCTTCTCCTAGCCGATAAAATTTGATTTTTACATTTTTAGAATCCTTAGACTTCCCACTACATATTCTCATCGTCAATATATTTATAGATTTTGCGCTTTCATTTTATGAAGCGGCAAATACAGACAAAATGAGAAAAACGGGGATCTTCCACGAGATTTTTTTACCAAAAAAGGAAGCCTTTAGACTCAATTTCGCGGGTCAAAACGTTGACTTTGGTCACATATTTTTGATCTAACCTTAAAGAAGTAATCTTTGATTATTATAAATCTCGTGTCGATAGTATATCAAGCTTGTAGGTTTGTTACAATGGAAAAAAATGTGCCAAAAACGACGGTTTTAGTTCCAATTTACCATTGTGTTGCAAAACTCTAGACCATGAAGAAAGTAAAAGATCGCTTAGAAATTGATATGACATTACAGGACAACAACGTGCAGGTGGTACTATAATGAGGAGCTATACATACATGTTTACAATTTGTTTTAGGTAAAAAAAAAATACCTAGTTTGATGTTTAACAGGACTAATAACAATTCTAACATTAACCAATAAAATAGTTCAAAAGACACACACACACACATTAATAGACGACTACAGAAAAACTGCCTGTTGTTACGCAGAGTTCCATACGATGGTAAAACTCGGAGAAATGAGGAGTGTTTTTATTGTAGTACAGCGCCCTTTTTCTACAGCATTGAGCATCAAGATTGATATAAACAATCAGATATATAATATGAAATATGTGTATATATCATTGTGTAGCACGTAAGCACCCATATCAGAATATATACCGATAAGAAGGTGTATTTATCTCAATGCAAATAACGTCACCTGCAAACCTCCGCCGTAGATATGGTTAAGCATCTGATAGGCCGTGTTGTAGCCACAATTGTTGATATAAGGACTTCCCTCGTAATCACATGCGTTTCCATAACTATTAGTTGCCTGCAGAAGGAAATATCATATGTCAGTAAATATCTATCATGGTTGCTCGAGCTTTATAAAGAAAAGAAAATAATAAACAAAAAATCCACTTTTCAAAGGAATTTTAATCTAGACACATACGATTTCCCTAAAATTAATACTGTTTACGAATTTATTCAATCTGATATTACAAGGGACTAAAGACAACAAAAAGAAAGAGAAGTGAAAGCGCAGGTGCAACGGATCCGATAATACATTTTGCTTGTTATAATTCTTTTGGATTTTAAAATAAGAAGAAGTGAATGTTTACGCAAAGAAGAAGGACAGAAGAGCAAAAAGGAAGAATACTGAAACAGGAAGAGAAGACGAATCATGAAGAAAAACAGAAGGAGAAAAAGAAAGAGAAGGAAGAGGAGAAGGAGGAGGAGACGATGGTGGTAAAGCAAAAGCAGGGAATAAATTGTAATTCTTGCTGAAAATAGATCACCCCAAACAACAAGAACACAAACATGATGATGAAGAAAAAAAAGGAAAATGGAAAAAAGAAGAAGAAAGTAATGAACAGGAGAAGTAGACATGGTAGAGGAAGAATGAAGAAAGAAGACGAAGAAATATAAAGAAGTGGAAAAAGAAAATGACGATGATGATGATGATGATGATGATGATGATGATGATGAAGACAATGATGATGGTGATGGTGGTGATGATGACGAAGATGATAATGACAATGATGGTGATGATCGTGATCGTGATGATGAAGTAGAAGCAGGAAGAAGACTAAGTTTTGCTTAAAGTGATTTTTGGAGCTTTAATTTAAAAAATGGTCAAAGTTTGATATCTGAGCTACATAGTAGTGTTCAAATGGACAAATAAACACCCTAGAATACAAAAGTTTGGAAAGTTACACTGCCAATGGCAAGTTATACATGAATAAATAATAAAACTCGGGGCGAGTTTTATTAACCTAGGTGTACACACAGTAAGTCTATGGGAGGAAATGGGCAAGTGAATCTGGTCAACATGCGATTTTCACTTTTTAAAGCAATAAATAATTATTTTGAAATACAATTTTTTTCAGGGCTTCATTTTTAGACCTCATTAAAGACACTGGTAGCATGGGGAATCATGCAGCTCAGATTTTTTTAACTGTGGTAAATGTTCGCCAATACCTTTAAGATAGATTACTCAGATTAGCAGATATATTGATCAAAATAATGATAAACTGCGTTATCTTAGTTACCACTCAACGGTAGTCTTTTCACAATTTCAGCGATAAATGACCAATAAAGTGGTGATATATAAACGTTTCATTACCATAGCATGTTCCGATGGTACGTTGTACACTGCTTTGATCTGAGTGTTGGAATTGACATAGTGCGTATAGTATTCCTCTGCTGCTTGGGCTACCTCTGGAAGCAAAATAAGATTACAAACATGGTGTAATTTAGCTTGTTTGTGTGTGTGTGTGTGTGTGTGTGTGTGTGTGTGTGTGTGTGTGTGTGTGTGTGTGTGTGTGCTGTGTCTGTCTGTCTGTAGTGTTGTAGTGAATAACATTGTTGAAATAGTTTTCGAGGGTTTTTTCGGGTGTTTTGTGTTTCCTAAGGAAAAGGTATGACAATAATACAAACTCAAAGATGACAGACGTATGAAATTGTAAGGCTGCACCTTGAACACCCTCTTGTACCCTCTTAATTTGTGCAATCTTTAAAACGTGATTTCCTTAGAAACTAAAGCATTTTACATTGGGAGTTCACCAATTACATCGCAATGGCTGAAAATAAATGTTAAACGTAAATCTAACGTTGCGTTTTTGTCGGCAAGGGATAACATCTTTAAAAAATGATACTCGAAATCGAAAAAACTGCGTTTATGATACTTAAAACATGAAATGAATACCAGTACAAGAATCATGGCTGTATGCGCGAAACAGGTCAGGTTGTCGTATTATTTGGTTTAGATGTACAATATAAAGTTTAAGCATATAAAGTGTGTCTCAAAAAAAATGTAAAATTGAAAAGTGTCATTTTGCACTAGTGACGTTATACTAATATCAGCGTCAAGGGCACAGGCTAAGCTTTCAAGAGCCATTTGTTTTATTTTGATCTTAATCTTTTAATTCACCAATTCAAATGCAAAAGAGAGCACATTTCACTTGCACATTTTTTTTGAGACACGCTGTGCATGTGACCGCGTTATATATTGAAGCATATTTTGGTGCAACGCTCAGCGAAGTATGAATATGCATTATATGACGTCTGGGTCTCAACTTGCTGGCTTTATCTTCGTTTAACGGAATAAACCTCATCTCCAATCTAATTAAAAAGAAGATGATAAAATAGTTTTGAAAACATTGCCTCCAGCAAGATCCGAACCAAGGACATTCAGGTATGAAGACTACGTCTCTAATCAGGGGCGTCTATCCATGTTACAGATGGGGGGGGGGAAGGGAAAAAAACATCCAAAATTTTTGGCGCCGAAATATTGACAATTTTGTATGTTTAAAGACGCTATATAACACTGTGGAAAACTCGTTTAAAAAATTGTCGAACTTTGCTATCTGACATATTTGACAGTGTTTGAACGGAAACACCCTAGAACACTAAAGTTCGGACAGTTTTGCTGGCACTAGTACAATTTGTGCAGATACAAATTGAAACATTAATTATTCTCAGCCGATGGGAAATTCTGCAACACATCAGTCTATGGGGGAAAGCTCGAATGGTCTCTCATAATTTGCATTGCATATCATGAATTTTTCAAGTTGTCCAAATTATTGGGAGGAAAATTGCAATGTTTGCCCCCCCCCCCCTAATATTTTCATTGATGGGGTGATGACCCCCCCCCCCCCCACGGATCGACGCCTCTGTCAATAATCACAGAGCATTCTGCGATTCGGTGACGAAGTGCAGTAAGTTTGCGATAGCGCGTGACGTCAGAACTAATACATATTCATACTCAACTGAGCGTTGCACCAAAATATGTACTACTGTCCGTTACATACTTGGTACGACAACTGTATCTTTGGAGCCACCGTAGACATAAACCTTGTCGTCGGCCATGTTGGCTGTATCGTCAATCGTCTTCGTTGCCAAGGCGTATTTCGTGGCCGTATTAACCAGGTAATTAACATCGATGTTACCTGTTTCCATACACTGACTCAATGCAATGGCAAGAACGCCACGAGCACACCAGTAGGGGCCTGGTTGCGTGTGGATTAAAAGAAAAACAGAATGAAAGATTCGTATGATCAATAATCAATTTCATTTCTGTTGTTGTTTTTGTTATTGTTGTTGTTGTGTGGTCTTAATTTTTTTTCAGATTCCCACTGTTCATCCTTTTTATCGTTTTCTTCTCCTTCTCTTCTGATTCTTCAATTTCCCTATTTCTTCATCATCTTCTTCTCTTCTCCTTTACTTCTTCTTCTTCTTCTTCTTCTTTCTTCTTCTTCTTCTTCTTCTTCTTCTTCTTCTTCTTCTTCTCTCTTCTCCTTCTGTTTCACATTCTTATCATTATTATTAGTGTTCTTATGTTATTGCCATTACTTTTATTATCGTCATCATCATCATTATTATTATTATAAATATTATTGTTATTATCATTATTTTTATGATGATGATGATGATGATGATTATTATTATATAATTACCCATTTCCTCTTTTTCAAAGAGAGTGCTTTCCAGGGAAAGGGGTATTTTAAGGAAAAATGGGGTGGTCAAACACCCCGTGACCACTACGTGTATGCCTTACTTTGTGGAAGATTGCTAAAAAAAACTTGATCGACAAAAAATGTACCTGGGCTTTATAAGGAATACGTACCTCCAGCAACAACACCGACCCCCATAATAGAACTGGAATAGGCCACGTGTACCTGTGAAGCCATGAAGGCGCCAGCGGATAACCCACTGACAGACACCTGGTTTGCATCAGCCCGAAAGCGCTCTAAAAAACACAGAGTAATAAATACAGCAAATTCAATTTGAATTCTTAAAGGCCCACTGTCATGAGGGAATGGTACAACGCCCTCTTTTTACTGAAATCACAAAAATGGGGCACTAATGTTACCCATAATGCAGCGGAAACAGTCACGGTGGTGTGGCAAAATACAACATTTTGTTTTCTTCACAAAATATGTAGACTATGGAACAGCAATTTCGTGGATATTTGCCTGTATTTTAAGACTAGTTTCACATCCTCTCTGTGATTGATTGAGTTGACCCTTGATAGTGGGCCTTTAAGTTTTATTTTCGGTTTTGGAAATTCAAGTATCAAGTTTTATTTCACAAAATTATATGAATAAGTTATGTTACACTTCAAGAAAAAACACTACTTTGTATTACCAAGATGAAAAATTTTAAATAGATGCAGCGGTTGTGAGGAAATAGCGAAACTTCTTCGGGGTGACAAAGCCTAGTTTTGGTGAAAGGGTTTTTTTTAACGTAATTTTGTAGCTAGGAAGTCGGATTTCGTTTTCTTCAAATCTAATATATCAAATCACAAAAATAGACGCACTGTCACCAGGTGAAACAACAGGTATCCCATATTCTATTGAGGCAGGAATGTTTTGTTTGTTTGTTTGTTTGGTTGGTTGGTTGGTTGGTTGGTTAGTTGTTTGGTTGGTTGGTTGGTTGGTTGGTTGGTTGGTTGGTTGGTTGGTTGGTTGGTTTGAATGATTTTTCTCCCTCTTCTGAACATTTGTTTTCGTTCCTAGGATTTGTCATCTCATGAACGAAAAGCCAGTGACCTTTCAAGGATATATCCTTTCCAAGTTCCACTTACCCTCCCTACTCAAAAGTGTCGCAACATATACTATAACGCATGCATTTTGACTTGAAGGGGTCTTTCTATATTGACGTCCTAATGAAGTTTATAATTGGAAAATAACAAATCATTTGAAAAGATATCAATGGACATTTTTTCCCCTTCCTTCTCCAAGGCGGAGAGATTATCAAATGCAGGTGCACCCACGGCAGAGGGGCTGGAACATAAAATTTAACATTTGTTCGCCTCCCTGTAGGGATGGGGGTCAATTCAGACTATCATCGTAATTTGGTTTCATATTTCCCGTGAAACGGTTTTAATGGTTTGGAAAGACTTCCAGCAAACAAAAAAATGTAAATGTGTTCCTCTGACACGGTCTCAGAAAGAAGACACCACGCCGCAAAGACGAAAGCGCCTCCTATCTTCATAAGATAGTGATAAGGCGGAAAAGGCTACTAATATAAAGATGATGGCCTTCTCTCCACATTATTATATCAAATGTACTAAAAAGTCGCATTACATCAAATTTTAGGATGTTTGCAATAGTAAACCGCCTTTAGAACTGAGAAAGAATAAGAAATTAAAACTTGAGGAGGTCCTTTTCTGAAATATGGGGCGTATCCTCCTTATCACTATCTTATGAAGATAGGAGGCGCGTTCGTCTTTGCGGCGTGGTGTCTTCTTTCTAAGACCGTGTCAGAGGAACACATTGGCATTTTTCGTTTGTTGGAAGTCTTTCCAAGCCATCAAAACCGTTTCACAGGAAATATGAAACCAAATTACGATGTTAGTGTAAATCAAATCCCCACCCCTACAGTGAGGCGAAAAAAATGTTAAATTTTACGGTCCAGCCCCTTTGCCGTTGGTGCGCCTGCATTTGATAATCTCTCCGCTTTGGAGAAGGTAGGAAAAAAATTGTCAATTGATATATTTTAAAATGATTGTTATTTTCCAATTATACACTTCATTAGGACGTCATTATAGAAAGACCTCTTCAACTCAAAATGCATGCGTTATAGTATATGTTGCGATACTTTTGAGTAGGGAGGGTGTGATGATTACATCGTAAATTGACACAAATCAAGTACAGTCATAATGAAATGTCGTCCAATATTTAGGTACTGAATAAAGTAGTGAATTTCGACATCCTGGATGTTATTTTAACACCGTGTTACAGTCTTTCCAAACATCGAGAGTATTAGCATTTACACCAAGAGAACTAAAAATCAACATTAATTGTGTAATGTTTGTTAAACTTAAAGCCCAAGTTTAGTTTGGGGATTTTTTGTTATTTGAAGCTTTATGCCCCAAAGTCATAACTCTGCAACAATAGATTCTGAAGGTCTTCATTTTTTTATATGAATTTATGAAAATGTCGGGGGGACCCCCGACATTTTTGACCATATTTTTACATTATAGAATCCAAAGGGTTAATAAGGCGTTAATGTTATCCGAGTTGTACCTCATCTGAAAGAGCAGAGACTGCTCTTTCAGATGAGGGAGAAAAAGCTCCGCAAAATTGAATATTGTGTCACTTAAATGGTTTCGTAGCGCTTGCGCTGCTTTTTAAACATTCGTTTTTCACTTTTCATTGTTTTTTAGGGTGGGGGGGCAGAACAATTTGTTTGGCCCAATACTTCATTGGCGTGGTGATAATGAATTTGTCGGGTTTTTTCTTGATTTTCGTCTTCTATGTTAATTTTTCTTCCTGTCGAAATACCTACAGCAATATACCTTATCTTAATCAGTAGGACTATTTGAGGTCGATAAAACAGGCCGAAAACATGTACCTATAATTGCACAGTTTACGGCATCAAAATGCAAAAAGCTCTCACCGTGGAAGAGGGACCCCCCTCCCCAAACCCTCCCCCATACTCGCTCCTGTTGAATATCTGCAGCAATATTCTACTTTATCTTAATCAGTAGGACTGTTTTAAGTTGATAAAAATCCCCAAAACATGCACCAAATTGCATGATTAACAGCATCAAAATGCAAAAAGCTTTCACCGTGGGAGGACCCCCTCCCACACCCTCCCCTCGCTCGTTTTGCTAGTTCCTGTTGAAATAGCTACAGCAATATACTACTTTATCTTAATCAGTAGGACTGTTTTAGATTTATACAAATCCCAAAAACATGCACCAAATTGCACGATTAATAGCATCACAATGCAAAAAAATTGGACCGTTTTAAGTTGATAAAAAAATCCGAAAAACATGCACAAAATTGCACGATTAACAGCGTCAAAATGCAAAAAGCTGTCGGCGTGAAAGGGAGGGAGGGACATCCTCTTCCAACGCCCTCCTGCCCCCCCCCCACCCCGCTCGCTTTCTCCGCTTATTCGGGCTTGGTTGCTTCGCTCCTTCGCACATTATTCCGCCCCCTAAGATCAAATCCTGGCTACGCCACTGCCCAGACCCTCCCATGTTGTTAATGTTACATGTAAGGCCTAAAACCAGACCCTCAAAAAAGCTATATAATAATTTTGTATAATTAGCCAGAATTACAAATCGGATTGATTTGTGACTGAAGGGAGCGAAAAATGTAGATTTTAAAAGGGCATTTGTTCTTACCTCGGGAGGCCCCTCCCATAACCCCCTTCCACACCCTCCCCAAAGCTATTCTAATTGTCTTATTACCCAAACTAAGAATTGAAAGAGGATGAGGTACGCATTAATATATCACTATATTAGGCATATATTGATTGTACATGATCTGTGGTACTTAATCTTGCCAACGGATAGCCGTATCTTATATGTACGGTATTTTCACTCACAATGCTTAGAAATAAAGAATACAATATACAAATATGCTTTAAACGACATTAGGCCCTATCAGTAGATTCATTTGCTGTTTCCAATTCGCATAATTATTCATGACATCATTGAGTAATTCAGAAATATGCACTCCCACTGAAGATTTTACCTATAGGCCCTATTACAACTGAAACTGTTATTAATTTGTTGGATAAAATGATCCCAAAGTAAAGCTCAGATTGCACCAGAGAGCGTCTAGAGCCCCTGAGCTTCCAGGGCCCTTAAGCGGGTCCTGGACCCCGGTCGCAAAGGACTTTGCACTTCGTGCACATTTCTCATTATTTTCCAAGTCGCTAATTTGGAACTTGATGTGCCCCCCCCCCGTCCACGAAATCCCGGGTCCGCCACTGTTGCCCCCTCCCTCCCTCTCTTTCGTCCCCAGATCTCCCCATTGCTCTCTCTCTCTCTCTCTCTTTAAAACTTTCTCCTCTCAGTTTCCGTCTTTTTCCCTTCCTTACGAGCTTTTCTTGACCCCAGAGTAACAGGAAGTGAGCAATGTGACGTGATTGCCTCCTCTAAAGCAATAATGATAATAATTTTGAAAAACGGAAAACGGAGAGAATTGCCAAGAAAATGCATCACCAAATTTACTCATTTTATACATTTATTTTTAAAAAGATATCTCTTGCGTTTTCTTTAAAAAAAGAAGAAATAGGAAACAAGAATATTGCTAAAAGTATATGCACCATTTTCAAAACGAAGACGACAACGGCGCTGGACATCGCGCCAAGATTAAGCACCCCGTAAAAGTCCGACTCTGGATCCGCGCCTGGTTATGACTTTGGGGCATGAAGCTTTCAAAAAACAAAAATCCCCAAAACTAAACTTGGGCTTTAACATCCTAGTTTTCCGGCAATATTTCTAGATATTGTCTTGTGCGCATACAAAGGCTGTTGATTGTATGTCATGTGCCTATACAAAAGCCGTTAACTGTATTCATTATGTACGATATGAGCGGCCTTTGCGTAGACACATGACATACAGTTGACAGCCTTTGGATACGCACACGACAATGTAAAGTGTATAGTAATTGGTAATCCGAGTGACTTTTTAGGTCGGACAGAACACGGGACGCGGTGTAACCATATGGTTGATTATTCCGCACCCGAACAAGTCGGTGTCGATCATTAAATGTCCGATATGAATACATGTGACTTACCAAGAGCTGGAGCAGTTCCCCAGCAAAAGGTTGGAATCACCATGACGGCACTGATGATCGCAAAAGTGAACATGTTTACCGCAAATTTCGCCATTTTTGGAAGGTTTAACACTGTTATCCCAGTATTAGCTGCTTTCTTGACCACGTATAATAGATTTATACACGTAGCTTTCCCTTATCTTATTTTAATATATAACTGAGCTCAGTGATAACACGCTTACGTCAACTTATGCACCGGTATATACCCCCCAGCCCCCCCCCC
>JZLH01S0589299.1:4438-20397 GCA_001188425.1 Eucidaris tribuloides | reverse complement strand
GATGTAAGCTTGACGTCACAAAATTTTTTTTCTCATTACCAAAGAGGGCGCTTTTGACTTGTACAATAATTGTTGAGACACACTGTATACATGCCGCAAAATTGCAGTTTGCACATGTACAACAACAAAGATTTTTATGTAAAATCAAATTAGTTGCTGGTCTCGGGCTGGTCTAGGCCAAAAAATCCGAGACCAGAAGGTTCGAGACCAAGACCAAGACCAAGACCAGGGGGTTCGAGACCGAGACCGAGACCAAGAAAGAGCATGCTGGTCTCGAGACTGGTCTCGAGACCAAGACCAGTCTCGAGACCTCCAACACTGATCACTGCACATCCCATCCCAGTTCAGCTTGGTAAAACTGCTTCAGAATCAGGGTTTACTACTTAAGGCTCAAGGAAAAAGGGAAGGTACAGTAGAACCAGGCACTAAATTTAAAAGCACTAAATCATTGTTTGGAAGTACAATTTTTCTGGGCCCATATGATTTACTGTACAACTAATCATGGCATGCAGAATTATATAATTTCAATGTTGAAATAGAAAAGCTTCCTTGTGGGAAGGGGACAACCTCTTAACCCGTTGCTTATGGGAACCGGATGGGCCCTGTACAAAGTCTATGGAAATTTACAGAATCTCATAGTCAACGGGTTAAAAAACTCCGCTCGATGGCTCCGTAATTTTTTTTTTATTTTAGTTTTTTTTTTGGGGGGGGGGGGGGCGTTCTCTGCTTTCCTTGATTCCTCAATTATTAAAGTTAAAGGCAAGGTTTACCCTGACATTAAGTTGGTTTTAATAAAAGCAGAACAATGAGAGAAACATATTAATGAAAGTTTGGCGAAAATCCACCAAAGAATAACAGAGTTATGAAGTTTCAAAGTTTTCAATTTGTGACGTCACATGCGAGCAGCTCCCCATGTCATGTGATATAGATTCCATAAAAGTGCCGTTTTCTCAGAAATTTGGAAATGAATTTACCTGTGCATTCAATATATTATCAGAAACATTATTTCATACCGGCAACTATGACAAAAAACCCATTTAATTATCATGAACTATTAAAAAATTGCAATTTATGGAATTTATATTACATGTCATATGAGGAGCTGCTCGCGTGTGACGTCACAAATTGAAAACTTTGAAACTTCCTAACTCTGTTATTCTTTGGTGGATTTTCGCCAAACTTTCATTAATATGTTTCTCTCATTGTTCTGCTTTTATTAAAACCAACTTGATGTCAGGTTGAACCTTGCATTTAACTTTAGATCTGTAACTGTTCTACTCTTATGTTAGTCTATGACTGGCTTAATGTTACGTTCTAATGGAACAATTTCTGGGTTGCCAACTCTTACGCATTGAGCGCGAGACTCCTGCATTTTGGCCCTTTCTCAAGCATAAATTTGGTTTAATTTTCCATACGTTGGATCTCACCGTTTGAACCTCTCACTTATATCATTGGTCTATGCCTATGCCATTCTGTATTTTCTCCTCCTCCCCCCAACATGCCCCAAAGAAATAATCTGCATTGCCATTCATTAATTATAGACCGATGGAATTGGAATCCGTCTCCTGTTTGTTCAGGAGCTTCTCATTTTTAACAATGTTAACATCATCAGTTGGCCCCCTCATAATATCAGGCATGTCAGGAGGGGGCCCCGGGGGGGTCAGACAAACATAATGCTGTACACATGCGTGACCAAAAAAACGCTTTTAAAGGGGTGTTTTTTCAGTTTTAGACGCGGGCCGCGCGTGCACGCGTTAAGGGTATTTAAAACACTG
The DNA here is from genome assembly GCA_001188425.1 of Eucidaris tribuloides. NCBI lineage: Eukaryota > Metazoa > Echinodermata > Echinoidea > Cidaroida > Cidaridae > Eucidaris > Eucidaris tribuloides. The sequence continues at coordinate 18,622 of JZLH01S0589299.1, read as the reverse complement.
ATTTTCAACAAAAAGGGTGGTTTTGAAAGACTGGTCAAACGTATTTAGGGTATATTTTTCCCCAAGCTTTTTTATAAGACTGGTCAAACGTATTTAAGGTATGTATATTCCCAAGCTTTTTCCTCCTCGTTTCTGAAAAGTGTTATCCCCGGTTACAAAAGCGATGTGTGCAACCCTGGAAAATAACCGCAGGAAAACGGATCGTGTTTAGGGGCCAAAATGTGTAAATGAAGCACGCGGAAAACTTGTTTAGGGGGTTATTTTGCACACACAGAACAACTTGTTTAGGGGGTGTCTGGTTATAATTTGGTCACGCATGTGTACAGCATTAGGTAATTCTGGGTTTTAGGGGCCTAAATTATTGTAGGTTGCTAACTTCAGCATGTCGTTCGTCAGAAGACACATTGACTAAATAAACTGCACATGCTGAAGTTAGCAACCTACAATAATTTAGGCCCCTAAAACCCAGGATTACCCAGCATTATGTTTGACTGATCCCCCCGGGGAGGGGGCTGGCTGATGATGTCAATGTTAATGAGAAGCCCCTGGCCTGAATAAAAAGGAGACAGATTCCAATTCCATCAGTAAAATAAGATCTAACTAAACAGTGACTAATTGATTTGGATCTGTTCATTTAAATGTTATTCCATATTCAGAAATTTAATTTTGGCCAATTATGAGAATCGCACAGATTACATTCACCAGTACCACTTTCGCTCTCGTACGTTCATGCGCGTACGTACACGCCTGTCTGCCTGTCCTCCCATTCCCAGTGACTTACCACGGGGAGTGCCAACCACATCCCTACGACTTGATCCGTCATTCGCCGGTACAGCTGGGGAGCGATGATCATCAGTGGTAGCATTGGACCCATTATCACCGAGCCAATAAAAGCGGCAGCAAATGCCAGCAGAAGCAATATAAATCCCTTTATCTTAACCTTATCCATTTTGTTTTTACGGTAAGCAACCTTAAATCTAAAATTCCAGTCTTTCAATTGTTACTTTCTCAGCATCATCTCGGTGCGGTTTCGGTGCTTGTTTGTCCTCCGACATTGACAGACCACGATTATACATACGATTGCCAGATCGATATGATCGAAAGACGTTGGGACTTCGACTGCGGTCAATTTTTTTCGGCTAAACCGGCCTTTATATTCTTTGCCGATTGATGGCGATATCCTCCAAAGCGAATCGGAGCCCTTACGTATCTGAAGCGAACCCGTAATTCTGGAGATGTCCATAGTCGCAATTTTCTTTTCAGCTTGTTGAGCCGTGAAGTTTCACTAGAGTAACACACGTCGGTGTGTTTTTTTATCCATTTCGTCAATTGAAAAGATAATAATTTTAGTTAACACTTTAATGTTGCATTCTCTGTAATTAATAGGCCTATTATTAACCGGTTATTAACTAGCCTGCAGCTGTATGGTGCCCCCAAATTGAAAACAAAAAACTGCAACGAATCCAAACGCAGCAGCGAGGCTCGTCACAAGATCACCTCAATTTTGTCACATGGCTCCAATTCTACGGCAACTTCACTGGTTACCAATCAGATCAGGCGCGGTTCTAGAACTAAACTTTTAGGGGGGCTACAGGGGGGCTTGACGAAAACATGCGAGGGAGAAGCGACCGAGCGGAGGAGGGTGTAGGAGGTGATATACCCCCGTCCACGGTAGGAACTTTTTGAAAATACGCATAGAAAAGACGTGATTCTGGGCATGGTAAATAAATATTTTAAAGGTATAAGATTATTAGGGATTATTTTCAAAAGATTACAGGAAGTAGGCCTATGTGAAAATTGTAATTGGGCAATGATACTTGCGAGGGAGCGAAACCTCCGAACGGGGGAGGTTGTGGGACCCTCTCCCACGGTAGGACGCATAGAAAAGATGGGTTTCTAGGCATGGTGAAAACATTTTTTTTGGCAATGGGATATTGCCAAATAAAGCTGTTTGTAAGTTACGAACAACTTTACGAACGACTGGTGATACTTTCTCGGATGCTAATCAGTTTCTCATGCATTTACATGTAGCACAAGAAGGTATGTGCGTAAAGTCGTTCGTAACTTACGAACAGCTTTATGAAACACCCCCTGGTATATATCTGGTATATATCTGGTATATATCTGGTATATATCTGGTATATATCTGGTATATATCTGGACCCCTCGACAGAACAGCCATACCATGTAGGCATGGCTGGGTAGGGCCATCCAGCCGTTCAGTGTCATCAATAATTTGTGTATTGTCATGCTTGAATGTTATGCTTTTTTATACGGAAATAAATAGATACAAAAAAAATCAAGATTAGGGATTGGGAAGTCATACTTGCGAGGGAGCGACGAGACAGAGCGGGAGAGGGTGTGGAAGGCGGGACAAGGCTCTTACGGTAAGAACTTTTTGAAAATACGCATAGAAAAGATGGTTTCTATAGGCATGGCAAATACATTTTTGGGGGGCAATAGTAAATCTTGATCAAGATTAGGGATTGGGAAGCTACTTGCGAGGGAGGGTGTGGGAGTGGGGCACCCCCTCCAACGGTACATAGGAACGTTTTGAAAATACGCGTAGAAAAGATGGTTTTCTGGGCATGGTAAACACATATTTTTGGCAATGGTATATTTTTTCAAGATTGGGGATGGGTAGTCATACTTGCGAAGGAGGGACGCGACCGAGCGGGGGAGGGAGTGGGAGGGAGGGACGCGGACCGAGCGGGGGAGGGAGTGGGAGGGAGGGACGCGACCGAGCGGGGGAGGGAGTGGGAGGGAGGACACCCCCGTCCACGGTAGGAACTTTGTGAAAATACGGATGGAAAGGAACGTGATTCTAGGCATGGTACTTATTGTAAAGGTATATTGAAGATTATTATGAATCTGTGAATTGCTGGCAGGTTTTCAAAAACATGTACAGGAAGTATATGAAAAACTGTAATTGGGTACTCATATATACTTGCGAGGGAGCGAAGCGACAGAGCGGGGGAGGATGTGGGAGGGGGCATAGGCTACCCCCTCCACGATAGGACTTTTTGAAAATATTCATAGAAAAGACGGGCAAGGCATAGGGATCGGGTATCATACTTACGAGGGAGCAAAGCAACCGAGTGGGAGAGGTGTGGATAACCCCCTCCCACGGCAGAAAAAAATTGAAAATACGCATAGAAAAGACGTGATTCTAGGCATGGTAAATACCTATATTTTGAAGGTTTTGTAAAGATTATTACAATTTGTATAAATTTCAAAGGGATCTTTGCTGAATTCACGAAGTGGCACAAACCTCCAAAATTGCGTCCAAAGTCAAATTTGAGTTATTTTCAGTTTTAGCATTTTCTGGGCAGAGTCTTTCATTTCACAAAATTTTAGAACCCAATTCTCTCTAATTAGCAAAGACATGTTTCTAAGCACAGTAAATACATATTTTAAAGGTATATTTATGAAAATTATTATAGGGATTGTTGTCAGTATTTCAAGAAGATGAACAATAAGTAAGCCTATGTGAAAAAATGTAAATGGGTAGTCGAGGGAGCGAAGCGACCGAGCAAGCGCGCAAGAACTTTTGGGGCATACATATTTATAAAGTCATATCACTTCTTTCTGCCCCCAAAGCCCCCCGTAGAATCGCGCCTGAATCAGATCCAGAGTTCTCTTCAAAATACTCCTCCTCACCTTCAAGTGCATCCAAGTCTAACCCCTCCATACTTCTCTGAACTCATTACAATCAGCCATGTATTCTCCCCGCTCCTCACAAGACATCATGCTGTAGAGTCCACCCATCTACTCTTTACGCTTGATGAAAGAGCGTTTGCAACTGCTGCTCCTCAACTCTGGAACCGACTACCTCAATTCAGAAATCAACACTCCTTCAAAACCCATCAGCACATTTGAACAAGTACAACTGGAAATTGCGCTCAAATGTATTAGTATTAGTATTAGTATTAGTATTAGTATAAGTATTAGTAGTATAGTAGTATTAGTATTAGTATTAGTATTAGTATTAGTATTAGTAATTATTATTATTATTATTAGGCCTATTATTATCATTATTATTATTATTAATCATCACATTAGGCCCTATAGATGAATTTTCTTCTAATTCAATGACCCACAGCCTATACCGTAGTAGGCATATACAACACGTGTGAGAGGAATTTCCACTCTTGAGAGAGATCGGCCTAATAGTTCTGGATCCCATTAGAGTGAAATTTCACTCTAGAAATCACTTTCAAAAGAGTGGATTTACCCACTGTTTCACTCGAAATTTTCGCTGCAAACCAATCCGAATTTGGAGTGAAACGAAATGATCACGGTGGGAATGACTATTCCAAATTTGTCCTGGCATAATTGCCTTTTTGGTAGTCCGGTGAAACAGAAGGAACGAGGAGGAGAGGAAGACAGCAAATAGGCCCCCATAGCGCACAACACATGCTAGCATAACAGCATGTCCCTATATGCGCTTATGATGAAAACAAAACAAACTAGGAGATGTACTAGGAGAAATACTACGCAAGAAAGTACATTGTAAAGCTTTAGCTGGGCACAGAGATCATATGTACACACCCCAAGTATTAAATAAACAAGATGGACAAAGGGAAGGCCCCTATTATGAGGAATGGACCAAACTATACGCCGAGGATGGTCAGTCTAAATACATATCACTTTAATTTGAAGTGATACGACTTTAAAATATGTATCCCAGAACGATTCTTTTTATTACATATTTTTCAAAATATGCCGCTTCGCTGGTTCTTCTCCGCTCCCCTCGACACCAAATTTACATTTTTTGCACATAGGACTTACTTTACTGTCATGCTTCTTTGAAATACTGACAGCAAATTGTGCCCAATAAATGAATTTTCATCAATATACCTTAAAATATGTTGATTTACCTTGGTGATTAAGAAAGCAGGTCCTTTTGCTAACGTGTATTTCAAAAATTTTCGTGTGCTGTGGGTTCCCCTCCCACACTCCGTCTCCCGCCCCCTCGTAAGTGATTAATACCCCAATCAGTTTTATATACTGAACACAACATCTTTTTGAATTCTGAATCTTCATCAAATAACTTTCAAATATCACATTACTATGCTAGACAACACGATCTTTTCTGTCGTATTTTGAAAAATTTCTTCTAACGTGGGAGGGAACCCTCCTCACACACTACATTACCTCCCGCTCGGTCTTCACACTTCCCTCACAAGTATGACTACTCACATACAGTTTTCCCACAATACTTTCCTGTAGCCTACATCTTTGAATCTTGAGCTACAAATTTAATAATCTTTAACAATAAACCTTCAAGGTATTTACTATGCCTTTTAGAAATCATCTTTTCTATGCGTATTTTCAAAGATTTTTCTTGTCGTGGAGACTGGGAGGGGGTTATCCACACCTCCCCATGTGGTTGCTTTCGCTCCTCGCAAGTAGGATACGCCGATCCCTAATCTTGATAAAATATACCATTGAAATATGTATTCATATGCTTGAAACACCGTCTTTTTACTGAATATTTTCAAAAGTTCTATCGGTGGAGGGGTAGCCTATGCCCCCCTCCCACATCCTCCCCGCTCGGTCGTTCGCTCGCCTAGCAAGTATGAGTAATACATTAACGGATTTTTCATATACTTCCTGTACATGTTTTTGAAAACCTGCCAGCAATCATGATAATATTCATGAAATCTACCTTTAACAATAGTATATTTACCATGCTAGAATACGTTCCCTGTCCATCGCGTTATTTTCAAAAGTTCCTGACCGTGGGAGGGGGTGTCCTCCCTCCCACTCCCTTCCCCCGCTCGGTCGCGTCCTAACCCTCGCAAGTATATATGACTCTCCCATCCCCAATCTGGAAAATATACCATTGCAAAAATATGGTATTACATGCTCCAGAATCGTATTTCATAAACTGTTCGTCTATTTATAATCCTTTTGAGGGGTGCCCTCAGCTCCCACACTACCTCATGCTCGTAAAGTTAGCTCCCAATCCCTATTTCTTGGTATAAGATTTATCTATTGCTTAAGAATATTATTGCCTATTCTAGATACATCTTCTATGGTCGTATTTTCAATAAATGTATCTTTACCTGTATAAGCGTTGTCTCTGCCTCCCACTACCTTCCTTGTTCCGCTCTGTGCGCTTTCGCTCCTCGAGTTCCAGTTATTTGAAGCTCTCCAATCCTATTATGTTGATTTGTTTTGTTGATTATTTTTGATTTATTTCGTATTAAAATAAAAAATACTATTTCAAGTCATTAAAATACTTCTAATTATTGATTGACACATGAACGGTGCGATGGCCGTCTTCAGCCTATGGCCTAATGTTATTTGTGCCTGTTTCGTCGATGGTGTCCAGGAATGCATGATATCACCGGTCTTTTATCTTAGTGGATAAGCGTTCGCCTGCACTTGCGGAAGGTCGCGGGTTCGAGCCCCGCCGTCATACAGCAAGATTTTAAAAATCGGTGCTTCTGCTTCTAGCCAGGCGCTCAAGACAGTTCCAGAAGCAAAGAAGGGTAATAAACATTCTATTTTATGTCAGGGCCGCTGGAAGAGCAGTCTCTCAGTAACTGAAGTACTGACCGCTGGGTAAATAAAGATGTTTATATTATTATTATATTCGATATACCAGATATATACCAGGTAGGGCCTATTATTTGGCAAAATATGCCGTTGCCAACAAATATGTTTTCACTCATGCCTAGAAACCCATCTTTTCTAGGCGATATTTATTCAAAAAGTTCCTCACCGTGGGAGGGGTGGTCGCCCCTTCCACACCGTCCCTTCCGCTCGGCTCGCATTCGATCCTCCAATCCCTAATCGATAAAAATATACCATTGCCAAAAAAATATGTTTTACCATCTGAAAAACATCTTTTCTATGCTATTTTCAAACAGTTTAGCGCGTGGGAGGTTTGGGTCCCACAGACCTCCCCGACCGTTTTTCACATAGGCCTACTTTCGCTGTAATTTTTGAAATAATCCGCTAATATCTTATACTTTTAAAATATTTATTTACATACCGCCAGAACATGTATTTTCTATGGCGTATTTTTCAAAAAAGTTCGTACCGTGGGCGGGGGAGGTATCCCTCTCATCTGACCACTCCTCCGCCGTCGCTTCGCTCCTCGCTTTTCGTCACGCCCCTTTTTATCCCCCCTAAAATTTTAGGTCCTAGTAACCCGGCCTGATCTGAATTGGTAACCATGAGTTGCGTAAAATTGAGCATGTTATCAAAATTGAGGTGATCTTGTGACGAGCCTTCGCTGCTGCGTTTTCCATTCGTTGATCAGTTTTTTTGTTTCTTCCAATTTGGAGGACCATAGCAGCAGCTATTTAATATATGGCCTATTAAATTACAGAGAATGTCACCTTAAAAGTGTTTAACGTAAAATCCATCATTTTCAATTGGCGAACTGGATTAAAAAACCACTTGTGTTACTCCAAGTGAAACTTCACGCTCAACAAGCGAAAAAGAAATTGTGCGATTATGACATCTCAGATTACGGGTTCGCTGTGAGTTATGTAACGGGCTCCGATTCGCTTCGGAGATTCGCCATCAATCGGCAAGAATTATAAAAGGCGTTTAGGCCGATAAAAATTGACGCGCAGCCTACTCGTTTGCCTATGTCCAACTTCTTTCAATCATATCGATCTGGCAATCGTTTATATCGTGGTCTTACAATTTGTGTGTGAGGACAAACAAGCACACGAAACAGTACCGAGATGATGCTGAGAAATAATCATTGAAAGATGGAATTTTAGATTAAAGGTTGCTTACAGCTAAAAACAAAATGGATAAGGTAGATAAAGGACGATTTATATTTGGCTCTGCTGGCATTTGCTCGCTTTTATTGGCTGGTTTGATAATGGTCAATGCTACCTATCCTGATGACATCGGCTCCGCACTGTACTAGGCGAATGCAATCAAGTCGTAGGGATGTGTTGCACTCCGCCGTGGTAATATCCACTGGGATCTGCATGATGGGAGACAGGAGACAGGCGTGTACGCGCACTAACGTAGAGAGCGACAGTGAATGTAATCTTGTGGGTGATTCTCAATAATTGGCCAAATTAAATTCTCTGAATATGGAATAAACATTTTAAATGAACAGATCTAAATAATTAGTCACTGTTTAGTTACGATCTATCTAGATTTAGACTGATGGATTAGAATCTGTTCTTTCTTTATTCAGAGGGCTTCTCATTAAAGGGACTGATACGTGGCGCATCGACCGCCTGTGAGAACAAAAATCACGGCGTCACCTACCGTTCGCTAGCTCCGTTTTAAGTTATACATATATACGGTGAGTGTTTATTTGTTGCAGTATTCAGCGAGCCCGGTATGGACGCACATGCTTAATACAAAGGCCCGGATAATCAATTGGCACGTTTCGGTAATTTGAAGGACCTCCTTCTGAAGTTTTTGCTCTCATATGGCCGTCACTGAATACACCATCTGCCAGTGCGCTGCTCGTGCATCGCTGGTTTACGCAACAGCATCATACATCCCACGCGAAATGGAGCGTAGCGGACGAGGGTGACGGACTGTGAGTCTTTGTTCTCATCAGGCCGGTCGTGGCACGATTCAGTCGCTTTTAACATCATTCAGCCAGCCCCTCCTACATCCTGATCAGTGATTATTAATGAGGGGCCAACTGATTGATGTTACACTTTGTTAAAAATGACGAACTCCTGAACAACAAAGACGATCGATTCCAATTCATCGGTCTATAATTAATGAATGGCACTGCAGATTATTTCTTGGGGCATGTTGGGGGGAGGGGAGAAAATACAGAATGGCAATACGGCATGGGCCATGTCAATTGATATAAGTGAGACAGTCAAAATGGTGAGATACCAATGTATGGAAAATTAAACCAAATTTTTTGCTTGAGAAAGGGCAAATCAGGAGTCCTTAGCGCTCATGCGTAAGAGTTGGCACCCAGAAATAGTTTCCATTAAGAACGTAACATTCAGCCATCATAGACCTAACGTAAGAGTAGACAGTTGCAGATCTAAAAGTTAATTATAAGTAATTGAGGGCAATCAGGAAGCGGAGAAGCCCCCCCCCAGAAAAAAAAATAGGAAGGCCATTGACGAGTTTAATAAGAAGTTGTCCGCCTTCCCACAGAAGCTTCTTCTATTTCAACGATTGAAATATAATAATTCTCAGTGCAATGATTAGTTGTACAGTAATCATATGGGCCCAGAAAATGTCGCCTACTTCCAAAACATGATTTAGTGCTTTTTGAATTTTAGTGCCATGGATTCTACTGTACCTTCCTCATTTTCCATATCAGCCTGAATAAATATACTGAAGAGTTAATTATACCAAGCTAAAGGGAATGAGGGAATGTGCAAGTGAATAACGCAGGTGAATGGTAGGCAGCAGCGAGGGATACACTGAGGCTGAAGAGTGATTATACCCTCTACAAATAAAAATAGCCTCATTAATCCTCCCACGGGTTCAAATATAATAAAATCAGTCAGGAATAACGAAAATAATATATATATATTTACATAAAAACTAATGCAAGCACATATGTTATACGGTTAAAGAGGCAGCTCTGAAACCTAATGAGGTTCAACCTCTGAGAGTTCTTGGAATAAAACAGTAGCTCCCGCGCAAAAACAACGACTGCTAGCAATAAAGATTGCAGACAACTGCTACCATAGCTGTATAAAAAATAATCGACAATAATTTTTTCTTTTCGTGGTACCCAGTTAGGCAACCAATTACTGACTTTTCATATTTTAGTAGCCTGTGTATAATCATATAATAAAACCCAAATCCCCAACACAGACAAAAGAAAAAGGCCGCTGTAATTTAAAATGTCCTTCATCTTATCATCAAGAGGTGTGGAAAACATGTCCCAATATAACTGACAGTCACACACACGACAAAAAAACCACAAAAACAAAAAAAAAAAAACCCCTCACACAATCCACATCCAAACACAAACAAAACGACAACAACACAGTACACCCACACAACACTACACACAGACAAGCCACAAAAAGTGCACACAACACCACACAAAAAAAACAACACCACCAACACACACACCAAAAAACAACGAAAAAAAACCCCACATGCACCAACACTCAAATCAGAATTTATTTGCTAATCATAGGTTAGTGACAATATAAATATAAATAGAATATACCAAATCAGTTAAATACAGTGGTGGAGTATAATACCACTGAATGATTTATCACTAATAAAAATTTGTTTTCTTCAGGATCACATACAGAACATTACACACTAAATATTTCAATTACTATAATGACCCGATAAATTAAAAGCCATAAGAGAGCTACAACATAGTTACCTGCCACAAGGATAATTGACATAGTATAAATATAAAATTGACGTACAAATTTTCACAGCAGAATCTTGTATAAGCTAATTTAACTTATTCTACCCGAATAGAAATTTTCAGTTCTAATTGAGACTACCCCAATCATGTCATTAACCTTAAAGATTGGTTGGCCAATATGCTGGCTAAGATTTGTTACAAAAATATTTACATGCATGTGCACATGTGAAGATTGAGCTGTGCACAGAGCTTGATTTTATACAATTCAATCCATAAAAGCAAAAACAACAACAAAAGAAAGGATATAATTTCATAATGAGGAAACATTAAGTCACCACAATATTTCCTAGGTGCAGAACATGGATTTTAGATCCATTTATATCCAACAGACAGTTTTCAGGTACAAGTAAACCAATTCTTGCCAACACGGTCATCAAACTTTAGTCAATTAAAGGAATGTTCAACTAAGACTTTTTCTTGTACATCAATTGTGGACTCAAATATTGTCATTTATTTTTACATTCATCTAAAACTACATTGTTGACCTTTGTACACTCTCGTGGGAATTGCTCGCAAAGTCTGTTATCTTGTGAGAGCAAACCAAATCAATCAGCATACAAATAGTACAATTGTAGAGTGTGTATAAAGCTGGGGGACTAATGCATCTCATTCTGTTGTGAAATTTGAGCTCATTGTGATGGTTTTTTGTGTTCAGTCTATTGTTGTAAGTGGGAAGAGTACTGTGTAAATACTAAGTGTAAGTGGTGTAGTGTGTATTTATATGACATCGCAATGTTGTAGTACTTACGAAGCTTTACTGTAAACTACACATAAGCTGGAGAGCGTAATGTTTTTGTTAGTTTGAAGGTACCCTACCATTGTGTTTTAAGAGTTAAGTGTTAGACCTATATTCCCCACACTCACATGAGAATAATTTCTTTAATCAGCTGAAGATTAAGATAAATAGCAGGCCAAAAATGCAAACTGGAATAGGATCCCTGTCTTTTTCCAAGCTTGTTTGTTTTTTTTTTGCATTGTACCCAAACATTTACTCATCAGAATTGTTAAAACTTCAACAAGATACATAAAATACAATATCCAAAACTTTGGGAGTAAATTATTATTGTAATGGAGTAAGTTGCAAGGTTAAGAAACAGTGGATACTGTTTACCCTATTATTTTGAATATTGTTGAATGTACTAGGTCCAACATGAGTAAAGAATATCTTGACATTTGACCATCGTCCAACTGCATGTGTGATTTTTAACACTTCGCACACAGGTTTGATCAGCAGTTATTAGTTTTCACAGTAGATACATGCTAACATACAAAATCGAGGTTGCTGTCGAGACTTTTTAGTTTAATGGCTTTACAAATTCAAATTCAGTGAAGCTTACATTGGTGGCATTTTTGGTTTGAATTTTGTCAGCAACTTTTAGCATGTGCCTTTGCATAAGAAAACTAAAAATTATCTTAATTATTTCTTGAAATAAAAACATTCATGAAATCCAATAAAATAAATCGGTGCTTAAACGCCATTTGTAAGGTGATTTGATTTCATACAACTCAGCATTCTCTCACTTAGACCCCCAGCCTGAAGCTTTTTCTCCGTTCTTCATCTCAAAAGAAGTAATAACATTATTCTAAGCTGGTTCTACATGCTCATCTTTTATCTTTTGTCTCACTTGTAGTACCGAAATGTGTCCAATATTTGGAACTTCATTAAATATTGAGGTCTAATGTTCCTTCTTGCAATGTAAACAAAATTCAGGTCTTCATTGGAGACAGGTATTGAGATCGGCTTGACTGTAAAAATTTCCACTTTGAACTACAGCAGTTTCACGATATAGTGAAATGATGCCGTGGCAGTATACGTCAAAGATGCACTTGGGGGGGGGACATTGGTTTGGTTTGTTTGATAAAACAGGATATTGATACGAATTTTGTACACAATAGAACACATCAGAACTTTTTATTCTCTAATTGTAAGGAAATATTTTATATCACTCATCTCACCCCCAGTCTCTTTAAATCATAATTGCCTATGAAATTACACTACAGCTACATAGGCATTGTACTACCCTTAAAGCAAAGAGAAGCGATTGACCGTACTATGTTACATGGAATGGTGTGTTGCGACTTCTGCTTTAACCCATTGCTCTGAGAATTCTGAAAATAATTCTAATTTAAAGTGGAATGAACCAGACACATTCCTCGCATTTAGAGATTAAAAACAATACAGGAAGAGAAATATTAGTGAAAGTTTGAACAATTTGTTGAACGTTCAAGATTTTAGTGTTTTTTCAAATTTATTTGATCCTTGTTATCGGAGGTTGTTTAAATTGGCAACTCTACAGCTTTTTAGATGAAAGTGTTGGAGAACTCTTCCATTAGTTTTACACAAATTTTCACATTATTCTCACTTTTATCAATATCTGATTGCTCTATGCTATGTTCTGTAAGTATGTCCTAGCAAATGATTCTACATTGTACATCGTTTTCTTGAAAAGAATTTTAGATACTTTCTCACCCTGACACTTCAGAAACTGCAAATATATTGAAAATTTGTGTACAAATCCAATGGAAGTTCTGCCACATTCATCTGAAATGTGGGTAAGTTGGCCATTTAAGATCCTCCATAAACAAAGGAATTTAAAGGGGATAAACTTTGAACAATTATAGCATTATACATTGAATCTGACCCATTCAAACAAATTGCTCAAAACTTTCACTATCTTTCGCATCTGATTGTTTGTACTCTCTGAATCAGTAAGGATGTCTGGTTTCATTCCCCTTAACGCAGGACACATCCGTTCCATTAGCGAACAGTGGCATACTGGAGGTTTAACATCAGTTAAATTTTCTGTGTGCCAAACAAAAGTTTTTGTTTCACATGCATATGTACTGACAAACGTAGTCCAAACATAACTGTAATGCCCTGGGTAATGCCCACTGCTGCTTAAAGTACTGTTTGGTTATGGTATCCATCTCCAGCCACTTGTTGAAGAAATGGGGCAAAACAAAAACAAAACGCAGAACTTGTGAAGTGAAAGTAATTTAAGTTTTTCCTGACTGTGCTAGTAATCTTTTAACATGTCGCTTCTTCTTGTCATATCCCAATCAAGAGGTGTACTACAATTTCACAACTTTGGAATAGGTGATAAGGTCTTTTTGTATACATATGTAGGCCTCACTGTAACTGTACATGTATTTTGCAGACACTATATAACATTTTGGTGAGTAAGCCAAATAAACAAAAAAAGTCAAACTCTGCTGTTTGTTCAAGGTGTTTAAATGGACAAAATAACGCCGTAGGCTTGAACTCCAGAACATACTATTTGCTGCACTCATAACATATGAACAGATAAAAATTGCACATGAATTTTGTCAGCTACAAAATTCTGCAAACAAGCATCTCTATGGGGAAACTGAGTTGTTTATGGTTGCTCAATGATTTGTAACTCTGAACTTGTTAAAAGCACTTATTATTGAATATGCAATTTTTCGGAGCTTTAATTTTTAGACATTATCAGAGGCCACTGTAGCAGGGCATCATGTATCCTCGAATTGTTTAAACTAAAATTGTTATAACTGAATTCTTTTCATGCTTTGATGTTAATAAAACAATTACATTGATATATGCATACAGCAGCAGGCCCCCTTTATCGCATGTTATTTTTTTAAATATTATTTTTTAGACAAATTTATCAATAGATGTGCAGACAAAATTAAATAAATTCACACAAAAATGATAAAGAAGCAATAGCCTGAAATATGTAAGTCTACATCAGTATTTTTGAGCTGCACCAAGAATATCAAAGGAGAGAAGGGAAATGTATTTGAAAAGTTTTGAGTGTTCAAATATAGAAAAGACCATA
>JZLH01S0589232.1:15723-26600 GCA_001188425.1 Eucidaris tribuloides | reverse complement strand
ATCTTTAAATTCGAATGACAAATGTCACTGAAGTTCCTACCAATGACATTTATCGTAAAATGAATACACAATGAACCAAAAAAATGAGTTAAAATGTATTGTCTTGATAGCATTTGCGATTTTACAGAAAATCGTACAATTTGGAAAGGTTATACACATTAGTCTGAAACAATCCAGTCCCTGGTTAACACACCTGGATTTTTTGCCCAGCACCCAAAGTGTTAAATTCGGTCTAGGGACCAAACCCGACCACTGGTGTCCAGCTGACATATCTTTTTTCAATCACATACATAGTCTGAGTACCTCTGAAGGATCAAATCTTTTGGGCTCGGTGAGGTAAATTAAGAAGAAGCAGGTTCTCGCCCTATTTGAACAGCATCCGAAGGGTCCAGTGGACTGATTTCCAAAAAGAGTCTGATAGACGAATTTACGGTAGACCAAGGATCCAATAGACCGATTATCAAAAAGGGTTCTATACACTGCTCAACAAGAATGGTCCATAAACAATCAGTCTATCGGACCGTCGGTCTGTAAGATTAAGTCCCTTACCGTTAATCTATGTCTCAGACCCTCCATGTATTGGACCCTTACTCTTAATGGAAAATCGGTCTATCGGACCCTAAGTTTAGAGGGCTTCCCCCTCTGAAAAATATTTGAATCATTTCAAGGTCTGACATCCACAACTTAAGTCACAAACCCCTTTGTCACAACCAGCACCATCTAGTTATGCTAATTTTCTCAAAATTTTTGTCTTTATTTTAACCCATTGAAGATGAACGTGCATTTCCCATAGATCTCATGACAAGATATCTTGTGTCCAGTCTACAATTGGTTAATAAAACTACCAAGCGATACTATCACTTTGCCCTTACCTCTCAGCCTTGAAAACACATTATGCACATCTCCAAACTCTACCAGCTCTCCACACAACGACGCGTTTCCCTCGTCGAAGCATGCCGTGGTGATATTACGCGCCCTCGCTGCCGGGAACCCCTTCCTGACCAGAAGCTCGCACAGATACTCGAAACAGACTTCATTGGTGGATTCCATCAAGATGCCAGGACCAAACATGAGAGAGTCAAAATCAAATCCCATGTCCTTGTAGATTTCCTGCTGTAGGTCAAGGCCAGTGGCATCTTCTAACCTGTTTGAAACAACAAATAAAAATGAAATTTATCGTAGAATTTATTTAAATTGTTGAGGGTCCAATTTTGATTAATAAGGTACATTCAAATTGTTTAAAATCCTTTAGTTGAACAAATGTAAGCAAAAATGGTTTGGTGTGAAAATAATAAACAACCTTTAACAATAATTGTTCATTCCTTGGGGGAAATTGAAGGCATTCATTCATGAAACTAAACCAGGGCTCGACACTAGCACTTGCCCACTTGCCCAGGGCAAGTAAAAACTCAAAATGTTAAACTTTACTTGCCCGATTGGGCAAGTAAAATTTTGATCCTGAATTGAGCAAAATATGTCTATAAACAACAGAAATATAATATGTCTAAAATTTTGTGTTCAGGTCTATTTCAACATTATTTTGTTCATTGTATTTAATTTTATGACTCAACTTCATAAATCACTCCTATACATGTACATGTAGCAACCCCCAGAATTAAAATAATAAGTGTTCAGCGCTATAAAAAGCGCTATTTTTTAGATTTAGCGAGAAATCATTTTTAATGTTTTTGTTTATTGTTTATCGGGCAAGTAAATCTTTCATTCGGGCAAGCAGGCAAAAAAGTTAGTGTGGAGCCCTGACTAAACCACATGTAATCAAAATAAACAACAAACAATGATGCCAATTTAACACCTAAAAACCCCCAAAACTTTAAGACTACTATTCTGTCACTAGCAATAAAAGATAAATTTATTGGCACATGAATTACCAATGTCTTGAGGACAAAATCTTTCAACACAGCAGTCTATGGGGGAAAACTGGAACTATTGCTCATTAATTTTCACTATTTATTTAAACTCACCTAGTGACTGTTCTGAAGTACATGTACATTTTTTTTCAGAGCTTCAAAACCTACTTGCAGTAGCAATTACATAAGGGAGAAGTAGCTCACAAATTTAGAAATAACCAACATAATATTGGCAGCACTAGTACTATCTAAATTGACAAAAACATAAAAGCTCTGTATAGTGTACAAAGACTACAACCTATATGGAATGCAAATGATATTCAGTGCACAACCAAAGTGGAACTATACCGAGTACTCGTGCTGTCAATACTCCTGTATGGGGCTGAAACTTGGACGCTCCAAAAGGAAGAAGAAAATCGTCTCCAAGTTTTTGAAATGATGTGCCTGAGGAAAATACTTGGAGTATCCCACCTGGACAAAATAAGAAACACCTCAATACGCCACCAACTAGGAATCAAACACTCAGTAGTGGACCTCATAGCTCAGAAAAGATTGAGTTTCTTTGGACACATCCAAAGAATACAAACATCCGATACCTCAAAGTTTTACTTGAGGCTGAAATCCAGGGTCAAAGACCGAGAGGAAGGCCGACCAAGAAATGGAGAGACTGCATCACAGATGACATCTCAAAGATAGGAATATACCATCATTAACAAAAGCAGGAAGAAAGGCCCAAAACAGAAAGATCTGGCGGGACATCATGATGCAGATGGCAAGGCAGAGTGAACTTCTACCCGTGCCGATGCCTTAGGTCAGGTAGGTCATAGTGTAGAGTGCACACAACAATCTACAACACATTGGAGATGAAGAAAGAGTTAACTTGTGTTGGGCTCTATGGAAA
Organism: Eucidaris tribuloides; assembly: GCA_001188425.1. Taxonomy (NCBI): domain Eukaryota; kingdom Metazoa; phylum Echinodermata; class Echinoidea; order Cidaroida; family Cidaridae; genus Eucidaris; species Eucidaris tribuloides. The sequence continues at coordinate 23,831 of JZLH01S0589232.1, read as the reverse complement.
ATGCATGTTATAGTGAAATCAAATTGTCTCCAACGGGTTTAATAACAGATACCACTACCAGTACAGGATACAATGGAAACCAACCTTCTGTCCAGGCTAGAGATCAATAAAAATGCATTCAATACTGAGCTGGCTGAGTGATTTGACCTGCACTATCAGGCTGAGTGATCACAAAATATTTTGTTTGTTTTTTCTTTTCTTTTTTAAATACTAGAATCCTGTGTTTTTCAATAGCAACTTGCTCAACAACAACTACAGTCTACATTGTTATGCTGCTTTGCATCAATTGCATGATAGACTCTCTTGGAAAGAGTATGCCTATAGATCTTTTACAGAAGGGAAAACTGAGCGATGTTTTCCATGAGAGATGTTTTCCATTTATTATAACGTACATACATGTAATTACATGACCACATACCTGCCAACATTTTGAAAAGAAAAATCTCACTGATAAAAAAATCTTATTCTTATGTACACTGAAGGTAAAAATCTTACTGTCCCACAAAATTGTAAAAATCACACAGTAAGAGTATTGACCATACTTTAAAAAATCTTATTTTTGCATCAGAAAATCTTATTCTGTGGACTAAATCAAATAAAATCATACTGGTTGGCAGGTATGGACCCAAAGAGTTAAGCTTTGAAGCTATTCTAAACATCAGGGATATAGCTGAGGCCAGCCGTTCCGAGTCACGAGGCCGCTGAAAAAATATTGTTCCCATAGACTTTGTACACGTGACTCGGTCCCAGGCCAAGGCCAAGGCCGGGAAAATTCGGCCTCGATTACATCCCTGCTAAACATGTTCATGTAGTACATGGCAGTGGCAGTGCACTCACTGACCTTCATGTAGCCAGTAGCCTGCATGTACATGTACATTACATAGTACAGTACATAAAAAAATACACGGGGGCTGCGGGCGATTTAGCCCCCGAAATGGCCAAAAGAGCCCCGGAAATGTGTATAAGAGCCCCCGAAAATTACCATAGGGTCAATACAAAAGAATATCTGGAAAGCACTGAAACGGCGAAAAGTAGCTCCCGAAAAGAAAATTGTATTTTTTTCCCTGCAGTACATTATCATTAAGATACAGGGCGTACTGAGCCAACACCAAAGAAACAAGTTTACTGCATACTTCTCGTTATCCCTTTTATTTACTACATGTACTGTATGTACTGTATACATTATTTAATAATGCCGGCCTACACCTGTCTGAATTTCTTAACTGGAGTGGGGTAGGGTAGGGGTCTGAAAAAAATTTGATGATCAAATAGAAAGGGGCTTGTTTTAGCAACATGGTTCCCCTAAAGTGTTGAAGAGTCATATTTAGCCGTTTAGAATGATTTAAAAATATAAATTTATTGGATTTTTTCCCCCTAAATACCCCCCCCCAAAAAAAATACCAATCCCCAACCGAAGAACAAGTTGAACAAATTTACCTCATACATGTATGCAGGGCTGCCAACTCTCACGCAATGAGCGTGAGACCCCGCATTTTGGCCCTTTCTCATGCCATATTTTGTTTGAATTGATCTCACTTATTGGCCTATGGGAGTCTCACGCCAACAGATTCACTGACATTGGCAACTCTGTACATGGTTTCACCTCTAAACAAGTTTTGATTTCTGCATTTTAATTATGTAAATATCCAATTTGAAATAATTAGGTTGAACTCATCAACTTATAGGCCTATAATAAAATAAAAAATAAATAAATTTGAAATGAGATCTACATGTGTACATGTACATGTTAGTAAGAATCTAAGTGAAGACTGGGAATTTACCTCTTTGCAGTCTGTATGATCCATGGAGCCCACATGGCATGCATGCAAGTCAACGTTCCATCCTTATCAAAGATGACCACCTTTCTTGGTTCTTCGCTCTCAGAATCACTCGAGTCCCAGGCAGAGGTGAAGGCATTAGCGTTGGTGAGGATTTCACGGTTCATGTTGAGTCAACTTCAGTGAAACATGCAAGTAGTGGTAACTAGATTAAGCTTCCAATCTTCTGGAAAATTATTTCTGCAAAATGAGAGAACAGCATCCGTGTCAGAAAATTTGAGTACAACGTTGTAGGTAAAGTTGTCATTTCTGTTTGGCCTTAACAACAATGTCAAAATGGTACTCCAGCACTGTAAGCCAAAGTTTCAAAACAAAGAAAGCCCTTGAAAACTATCTATCTAGGTCAGTATTGCAATGAAAACAAGATAACTTTCTGCACTCTTTGAAATGGGCCAAGGTATTGGGAGATGACATTTCCTTTGTAACTCAGTCTGCTGGATCGTACGCCACATATTTGACAGAGTCTAACTAAGCCCGTTTAGGGACAGTGATTTTCCGCGATAACGGAAAACGAACGGAATTTCCGCAAATCACAATTTGAAACGGAAAATGAGTTTTCAAACGGAAAATCAGGAAAAACCTCTTTTTTCTCCAAATTTTTTCTTTTTGAAAGGAAAAAACACAAAACTCTGAACAAAAATTAGAAAAAGTTGACATAAAAACACAGAAACAGCAAGAAATATTTGTTTCAAGCTTTATGTAAACGGAATTGTCAATTTTTTTCATGTACACGTATACAAAGTCTATGGTAAAACAGAATTTCCATTTTTCAGACAAGTTGAAACGGAATTCCAGATTTTTGGAAACGGAAAAGGCCTTTTCTTGAAACGGAAAATCACTGTCCTTACCCGTTTATATTGGCCCAAAGCCGGTCTGAATATATTGATGCAAACACACAAAAATTGAAATGAGGTACATGTAGGATCTACCGATACCCAAAGTGGGGCCACCACCATCGGACCATCAGGATGTAATCTTGGACCGAGCTAGGCCGACCTTTTTTTAGGAAACGAAAGTGTGCCCAAATGCTTGACAAAACCCACTCAGCAGATCGCGTTGATGTCATGCAACAGTAAGCATGGCATTTAGCTTTCCTTCACTATTGTTTAATTGTTTTGTAATGATGGTAAAAGCCCATTCAATGGTTTTTATTTCCTGCCGATCAATTGAAAGAAAATCTTAGAGATTTTCCATTTCCAAAAAAATTATCTTTCCCGTTTCTGAAAACCTGAAATTCCATTTCAACTTGACCTTATAATAGAAATTCCATTTTGTCATAGAAAATGTACACAGTAAAAGCATGAATTCCATTAAGCAATAGTAAAAATGAAATTTCACATGAAAAGTACAGTAAAGAACCATACTGGATTTTCTGTTTCAATTTACCAGTAAATGGAAAATCACTGTCCCTATTTGTTTTAGTAGGGACAGATTTAATTCAAGGCAACAAGAGAGCTCCTTTCTGAGCTGTATTCCAATCATACAACTAATAAAAGTCGAAAAATAGACTAGAAAAATACATACAGTAGATCTAAGACAGATCTAGACACATCTTTGTATTTGTGAAGAATGGCAGCAAAGCACATCGTAAACATGACGCACCAACATTTCTAGCACTCATATCCTCATTTGTTGTAAGACTAACTTGAAAAGAAGCTTCAATCCCAGGCAATCTTGACACAGCATGCATAAAAATGTGGGTCCGAAACCAAGTAGATACCACAAGATGGGCTGGCTTGTAAACTGGGTCTAACCGTTTTAACAAACGACTAGCGTTAGATCTATTCTATTCTACATGTAAGTTAACTTGCATGAACAACATGCAGACCGATGGAATCCATCTCGAATATTCGGGGGCTTCTCATCTTTAACGTTACAATATCAGATATTGACATCTTCGGTCAGGCCCGAGAAGTTCCTGAATATCAATTTAAGGAGACAGATCCCATTGGTCTAAATTACATAGACCAAGATGGGCAAGTTGGAATGTCATACTCATACAGCTCTGTCAGGGTTAGACTGAAGGCTTCGGCCTATGTCGAGTTTGGTCATTTTTCAGAGGTTTTAACAGACGATTTGGACGAACATTTTACATAAACTCCTCTACGTCTAACGTTAGGTAAATCAAATGTAAAATGTCCGTCCAAATTGTCTGTTTAAAACCTCTGAAAAACGACCAAAACAAAGTGTCAAAGGCCGAAGCCTTCGGTCTATGTCAGGGTCTCAGTCACATAGATCTAGTCTATTTCTTTTTTTTCTTTCCAGCCAACGACATTCCTGCCTATCTCAACAAATTTATTAATCTATAACATTAACAAGCATGGACAGACAATACGCACAGACTATCACAACACATTCCTTCCATCAGTATCACTTTTATCATCCTATTTTAATCCGACACTCAATCACGGATTCAGTCACACCGCACTCGCACAGCGAACTGAGCCGAGCTCGGGCCGGGGCAGTCTCGGCTGATTTATATGCCGGTATCATTCCCCAGGTGCATGTATTGTAAACAATCATGTATCTTACCATGGACCTTACCGACACAAGATATGATGTAACAACTTCAACAAGACTAAGGCTGGATAAGATGCTGATCAGCGGAGCGGACGTTCACTCTTCCACGATTTTGCTGAAAATGATGGAACCTACTCTGCCAGTCTGCCTGTCTCTCACCATGGCACAGTCTCGGCATGCATGAATGAATGACTCGAATCAGCTGGGCATGCAATGGGGAGACTGTGCCGGTGCGACGCGGTGATCGTGGGGGTATCCCTCTTTTCACATGCACTTCACGTGAATACTACTGTACACGATTGATTGATGACGCATTGAGCGGAGCAAGTCTAGGCTGAAAGCTAAACCTTGAAGTTTATAACTTGAATTTATCAGTCAGAGAATTTCCCCGTTTACCTTAAATATGTGGATACTGGATGATGAATATATTTTGTGCTGGGTTTAAATGAAAAGTTAATGATAAGATGTATGCTAAAATTTTAAAAATATATAAGAAATGCATCACTGCACACATAATACAGTTTGGAAAAGAAACTATCGCTCAATTCTCCCTATCGCATATAGCCGATATCAAGCGATATCACCTCGCGATACCGATATCTGATCGATCGCTCTTGGGATGTATACTTCCGGTTCCGGTAAATCGTACAGTCAAAAGCACAAAACATGTCATTTTGAACCTCGTCAAATTCATAATATCAATACCTCATACCCGAGCAAACATATATTGACCTTATGAACAATGTTTGGGAATGTCTGTGTCGTAATTAAAGGACTTTCTTAGTGAAAGACATGTTCCTTCGACCCGAAGGAAGGAATGAACACGAAACTCTCGTCAGGAAAGCTCGAAAGCCGCGAATGTATACCGTGTGATAGAGGAATGCGAAAACGCGCATGCTGAGTCGGAACGCGAACGCCAGTGTGTCAGGACGGCAGATGGCTCTGTTCATGGGCTAAATGGAAGGGTTGTTAAATATGATCGAAGGACATAAAAAAATATTATTATTTGCGAGGTTATGAGAAAGATTTTTTTGGACACAATCCATGAGTATTTTAGCGTGCAATGTGTATCGCCCTCGCTTAAACCGGAAACGTATCTCCCAAGAATAAAGGGTCAAAAAATTAGAGCGCCACATACGTTCAGATTCGGAGAGCTATATGCGATAGGGAGAATTGTGAAGCTCATTCAGCACGTCTGGCAGCCATGCAGGCACGCGTAGGGCAAACCCCCTACCGTATGTCATTTGGATTTTCGGTGGGGGGGGGGGGGGGCTAGGGTTTTTTTTTATGATCATAGGTTTTGACAAATTTAAGAAATATTCTCAAATCACCAAAGGATTTCAAAGAATTCGGTAGACATTGTTTGGGCAAGTCCATTGTCCATCTCAAGCGAAGAAATCGTGATCATATTTCTTACATTTAATTTTGTAGGGAAAAACGTAGGTTCGTATAGGGGAAAATGGGGTATCGGACGGGGGGGGGGGAGGAAGTAGTGTCCATAGGGGGAAATTCAAATTTTGAGTGGCAGCCCCTACTGGTAGGCCTATGCATTGTTGGTGATTACAAATTTCATCACCATCATCAGGTGTAGGCCTACACGGAAGAACCTGTTGCCCACCGGACGATATCAATCAGGGGCGTCGATCCTGCTGGGGCGACGCCTGACGGGCAGTCGCCACCCCAATGAAAATATTGGGGGGGGGGGCAAACTATTGATTTGCCCCCGGCCAATAATTTTGACAACTTGAATAATTCATAATATGCAATTCAAGGATATGTTTAAAAAACATTGGAAAGCGCTATAAAACCATTGCCAGTTTTTCGCCGCCGCACCGAAAATTTTGGACAATTTTTCACTCCCCCCAATCCGAAACATGGATCGACGCCCCTGATATGAATTATTAATATATATATATACATATATAGCCTATATATAACATGGGGGAGGTCTGGTCCGGTTATTGATAGGCTATTAATGTAAACTTGTGTCAATGTTTGTCAAGCAACTTTTTAAATAATGGCAAAGGTAGTGCTATATACCGGGAGGCGGCGCCATCATGTATTTTTTTTTTTTTTGGGGGGGGGGAGGGGGGGGTTGCATGGACTCCGTTGGAAAACTTTTTTTATGACAAAATTTTCTGGGGAATTTTCCTGTTAAGCCTACCTACTGTTACCTATCCTCTGACTATAGTGGCACAAACTGGTATACCTCATCTGAAAGAGACACACACACACACACACACACTACACCACAACACACACATCACACACACACACACACACAACACACACACACACACACGCACACACACACACACACACACACACCACACACACACACCACACACACACACACAACACACCACACAACACACACACACAACACCACACCACACACACACACACACAGCACACACCCATTACACGTGCGCACGCCATTGAAACCGATCGACATCCATTTTCCATATGAATTTTTTACACGACAAGCGGATGACACCACATATGGTATACGCATCCTGAACGCATGACAGTCTTGGAATTTTACTGCTAGACCGATGGACATGAAGACGGAGACCTGTGAACTGATGTACAGTACCCCTATATGCAAAAGATGTTAATTTGGGACTATCTGCGCAAAGTCTGGGAACGCGATCGACCTCGTCAATCGGTTGGGTGTGTGTCACGCGTTGTACAGATAACATTTCATTCGTATGTATCGGTTTATATGCGCTGCACGAGTACCACACACAACCAACACACACACACACACAACACACACACACACACACACACACACACACACACACACACACACACCACACACACACACACACACATTCACACACACCACACACACACACACACACCTTACATCACAACCTACACTACACCTACACACACACACCACACCACGGGTACGCCTTTCTCATTGATATTCGTTTCTGACCCCCCAAATGTTTTGCCTCCATTAGCGCCACTGCCTCTTTTGTCAGTTTTATTATACCCTGGTCGCCCGTCCCTTAAAGCCCAAGTTTAGTTTGGGGATTGTTTTTTTTTTTTTTTTTTTTTGTTATTGAAGTTTATGCCCAAAGTCTTCTAACGCTGCAAGTAATAAAATCACAACCAAAATAAGTAACTACCCCCCTTTTTCTTAACATTACCTAACTTTTTAACAAACAAGTTTGTGCCAAAATATTTCAAGAAGTGTTCCTACATCATTTGAGTAATTCTGTGTGAACATGTGTTGGTGCCGTTGGGTCATGATGAATTGGCATGCATAAGGTGAAAATGCATTTTCAAAGTCACATTGAGTCATTTTAATGCAAAATTACGGTAATAATGACTTTTTCCTTTATGATAAAGTGTGCTCACCTCAACCATGTCATGGTTACAACCTCTTATGTTCGTACAACACGTAAGATACATTTTGTGCTGAATTATTATCGATGATTTATATATTTTTGCGCAGCTAAGATATGGTTTTTAAATTTCAAATCGGAAAGGGTGGAATTTTTAATTGCGCTCACGAAGGCCTGTATCTTGGCAAAAGTGCCAAAGGAATATGAGCAGGTATCAACGATAGATGATAACCATAAATAGGATTAATCATCACCTGAACGAATTTGTCAAAATCCTGCATCAAAACCCAAATTGAGCCCTTCGTGACTTTGAAAGCTGACTTTTTTGCCTTTAATATGTGCCTCACTCATGCATGACTCGCGGATTAACCACATTTCTCACAGAATTTAG
>JZLH01S0588966.1:20040-31823 GCA_001188425.1 Eucidaris tribuloides | reverse complement strand
TCAAGTCCTGTCGCAACAGGACCGGCTCCAACAGGAAGCTCTGGAAGCTTCGAGATCTCTTTTCCTATGATAAAAAACATAAAATTTAATAAGTTACGGAATGAGTGAACAAATAAATTATAAAAAAAATAGAGTACAGTGTAATTGCATTTTGGCAAATTTGATTGAGATTAGTAAATGATACTATATGTTGTAAGTTACTATAATAGTATTTTGTAAGTGATTTTAATACTTCAGGTATTTTGTAATTTCCCTATTTTGAAGGCAGATTGTTACTGACCAGTTCACATTTCTCCTTTTCCTTTTCTTTGGCCATGTCGAGGATTGCAGTTAGGGGCTGGCTCTCCTGATATAGGAGAGCCACCATTGTGTTCTGGTCGATCAACTCATTGATGTCAGCCTCCAGTTCCTTGGCTCTTTGTTGCAACTGTAGTTTCTCTATTTGTCTTTGGAGTGCCTTTGAGGAGGTGGTGGACGACTCAGCAGCACCCACAAGGTGTGGTGTTATTTCCAGGTCCAGTTTGTGGCAGGCATTGCACAAACTATTATAGTGCTTCAGGAAGATACCTAAAGAAATGTGGAGGCCTGGTGGACATACCTAATAAAAGCAACAAACAAATTTTCAGATTAGAAATATCATCTTTGCATGTATATCAACATGACTGGCATACATCAGAAAATTAATGCATAACATGTTCTGTTGCCATATCTCAGTTTCTTTCTCTTTTCTTTTTTTGTGCAGTTTACATGTGAAGAGTGAATGCATTTTATATTCCACTAAGAAAGAAAATGGCATCAGCATTCATACAAGGAAGAAAAAGTGTGTAGTCTTGAGTAGAAGACAAAATCAGGTAAGCCAAAGATCTGTCTGGCCAGGATCATCCTTGTACATGTATGATTCAGAAACAGATCTGTTTTTTTTTTCACTTTTAAGTCACATCCTGGCTACTGATGAAGAATGTGGCTTCATTAAAAAAAAATAGTTCAATTTTTTACACCTCTTCAGTTACTTATTGTACGTTTACATGAAAAATATTATGTCCAAGTGTATCCTTTCAAATACAGAGGTACAGAAATAGGTAGACGACCATAATGTAGTTATTTACTATTATCTGTTGAGATATCTGTTATATTTGGCTATTTAAAATAACAAAATTATATTCACGTGGTCAATGGGGATCTTGAAGAAGGGTGCTCTGATAACGTTGTTGGCCTCCTTTGGGACTCCTCGCTGTTGGAATCGCTCCAGTGAAGCCTGTAGAGTGTCCAGTGAGCGTTGATTGCAGGCCATCCTCTGTTCACAAGGAGTTGCCATGTCCTGCTTTGTTATTTGGCAGTGTAAACAACAGTGACGGCCTGGACAAAAATATGGAAAAGAAGTTTCAATTTCTGAAGGCAGTCAGTGATATTTCCATCCCCCCTGCCCCCCCCCCCCTCGAAAAAAATGAAGTTTCACTTTCAACACTTACCCACATACATATACATGTACTAACTAAAGTAACCCCATTTTAATTTCAGCATGATCTCCCGCTTTTAGGACTGGATACTCACCACTTGGTCCTGAAAGGCCGTACATCCTGCACAAGTACTCGTAGTCGCCAAACGCAAAGACACGAACTTTTTTCCCCCTGTATGGTGAGTACATAATTTTTGTAAATATTTAGGTAATATCTCTGAGGAAATCAACTGATTAAAGGCAGGGCATCTCTTTTGCACGCCTAAAACTTAACATTGTGTAAACACAAGGGCACTTAGAAGAAAATACTATCTGGGAACCGTAAGCAAAATATGGGAGCTGGAAACTTAGTTTTAGTGGCGTTACAGTGACCATTAGCTTCTGGTTTGAATGTTTTTCTCGCGAGAAAAAAAAATCCTACCATAGAACATACACTAAACGATTGTTTACTGTTACTGTTTTTCTTCTGCATTTTTCAAATTGTAGGAAATTACTGACCCCCAGATTTAACAAACATGCCCTTCATCAATAGCCTAAGGGCATGGGTTATCTTTTCTTGGTCTACGGGGATGTTTGCAAATGTGATCCACTGCCTTTAAAGCATGAAGGGAATTGAAACAATGACAGAAATATCACTAGTGTCACATCCTAAAAGTAAACAAACTCAAAATATATCAGATATTTTACAAATACTTGTATATGTGAATTTTTATCAGAAAATCTGGCATCTGTATGAAGGTAATTTTAAAATACATGTATGAAGGGAAGAAACACCCTACAAATTCCTAGACTTGTAATGGTACGACCAGCTCAAGGCACTAATATAAGATAATCACAGTGCTTCTGCTTCATGTTTATAGATTAAGGAAATAATATACAGTGTACTTAGGCATCCCAGCTAAATTTATTTATATTTTTGGAGGGTGGTGTTCTTTCAGTAAATTATGTAGGAATGATATCTGACTGTCCTAATGTTGGTAACTCTATTTTATAGATTCCTTATCAAGTTATATAATGTCGTACAACCTCCAAGTAGACGATGACAGGTCTTCAATCTGGGTGTGGAAGGAGTTGAAGGCAACCTCCAAGTTGTACAGTGAATCGTTGCCAGGGAAGAGGAGAATAACTCTTGTGTTGTGTAGGCTGTTGGGGCGTCTGACGTTAGCCGTTTGTACCATGAGTTTAAAAGTTCCCCCGCCCTTATCACCTCCCACTTTCACCCACACCTCCTCTTCAGGAATACCTCCATTATGCCATGTCAGCTGTTGCAATCTGTTGTGTGAACAAAACAAAAATATTTCAATATGTTAAGTATATGTCCAGCAATAACAAATTGGTGGATTCATGTCTACCTCATTGATTTCTAATATCAGGTCGTGAGCAGTTACCGGGTTGTTCTAATTGTCTCCCAAGTTTATCCAAAGGGTTATGTCCTCCCTGTGATCTAGTCACCATTTATATATTATTTTTTCTCCTAGTTAAAAGTAGGCATGAAAATACACTAGTTCTGTAATACAGTGCACTCTCATTATAAAGAACACTGATATAACAAAATTTCATTATAAAGAAGTAAAATCTCTGGTCCCATATCTTGGATTTCCTTTGTATTCTATTGTTTTTTTAACCCTGATTTAAAGAAATTTCATTATAAATAAACAATTTCATGGGTCCCAAGGACTTCTTTATATCCAGAGTGCACTGTAGTGTGTGTATGAAATGTAAATCTATGTGAATATCTAATTAATACTTTCAAACTCACAACAGAAATGTATGGTGTTGCTGCAAGAGTAAATTTCTGAGATTTTCATGTACTCACTCTTCATACTGATCAAGTAAGTCAAAAACAAGTGTTGTCAGGTTCTTGACTTGTACTAGGGGGGCTGGTTTGATTTCCAGGTCCTTGGTTATCTCAGATGGAGTTTGCATCGGCACATACTCTCCCGTCAGGTTATCACCTATTATCTTCTTCTGTAAATCTCTTACATCATCCTCATATGCCGTGTTGACTTTCCGTTCTTTCAACCAACTGTTGAAACAAAATAAGGATCTTAGATAATATGTTTACATATATATTCATATAAAAGTGTGTGTGTGTGTGTGTGTGTGTGTGTGTGTCAATTGAACAATGGAAAATCAAACTTTACAGAAAACATGATTTTGTTTTGTAGTTGGTACAAATATTGTACTTTAGTTTTTTCTGCCACCTATTTGGATGGTAACTTGAAGAATAATTATATGATTTTAGTTCCTGATACAGTGAAACCTGTCTATAGTGGCCACCCAAGGGAGACAAAAATGTGGCCTTTATAGACAGGTGGCTGCTATAGACAGGTTTTATAACACCTGATTTTTCTTCTGGGGAATCATTGTGGCCACTATAGACAGGTTGGCTGCTATAAAGAGGTGGCCGCTAAGACAGGTTTGACTGTATTATTACATCATATTATACCTTTATTATAATCTATTTTAATGAGTGACATTCTATTTTGCTCACCTTTTCAGTCTCCGTAGTTTTCTCCTACTGAAACCAAAATATGATTTAAGCTCCAGGAGTTCATGAGATGGAATTCGTATCCCGGAAGGACCCAAAATGTCACCCAGGGCAGCATTGTGGGCTATCTCGTCTTTCTGTTGAATAGCTTCTTCGCCGAGCGAGATCTCTTTTCTGACGCTCTCTATGACGGCAGTCCGGCGCCTTATAGTTGACTTTGACAGTCACTGCTGGATACCGTAGAGTGTGGAATCCGTGTGGTTTTGATCGGCTGATGAAATATATTATACAGCGTACTCTTGTCATAATGCTATTTTTTTTGTGTGTGTAAAATTATTTTGGTATATTGGCATCTTTTTTTTATACAACTAGTAAGCTTGCTACAGCAATATAATTGAAAGAAATTTTTAATTTTGGGGACTGGAAAAAGTTCCATGAAATGCAAAGAAAGTTTTCTTTTAATGTCTCAGGGGAAATAAATATATACTTTGATAAATTTATTGTTTTCAAATGAGGGTCCAGTATATAGACCAGTTAGATAATTACAACTGACTTTATGTCACACATGTCAATTATGATTGGTAACTCTACTTGAAAAAATCAGTTTTAAAAATGATAACAATGGTATTACAGGTAATATTAACCATAAGATATTCAATGATTTTGAAAGATCTGCAACAAAAATGTTTAAAATAACTTAAGCAAGCTCTAATTTTGAGAGATATATTATTAGAATCAAACTGAACTACACTGTAGCATATATTTTGTTGTGATAGAATGAGTCAGTTTCACTTGAGAGTCATCAGTTTCTTACAAACTAAATACCTTATTTGATAGATATATCTGCAATTTGACATCTGAAGATGTTAATACATGAATTGTAATCCTACAAGTGGATTTGTTTGAATATCTATCAATCATTTGTGAGTAAGTTAGTAAGTTAAGTGTGAAGGGCAATATTGTCAATGTTATATTCAAGATTAGTTTATTATAATTTTGAAGTCCCACTGTTTATTATTCATTATTATTGTATTTAATTTTGAAGATAGAAGTCCAGTTCTAATGGTCGGTCGGGTGGGGGGTCAGGAGCGTTTTCTGGTGTACACATATCCACATATCCAATTTCTTCTCTCTGAAACATGGCAATATTCCAGCATTTGTTTATTTTTAAGCTTGGCCTAAATTGTGCAATATCTGTAACATTCAACTCTCCGTTGAACACCACCCAGTCAGTACAGGTGTAGCATTATATTACCGATAGTTCCCTATGAATAGATATGTTATTTTACAGTATATTAATGGCGAGAGCACAAGGGTGAAGGTGAAAGAGAAAGTGCGTGTTTGTGGGAGCAGTGTTACATGTGTGGGAAGCGTGAGGAATTGGGATTGCGTGTGTGCTTGTGTTTCTATGGCATTTGTGGTGTGGTGTATGTGTGGCATAAGATCTTGTATATTTAGTGTTATATGTGGATATACGTATATGTATGTATTTGTGTATGTACGTGTGTGCCCTGTGGTGTTAGGTTTCTGTAGGGTGTGTGTGTGTGTATGTTTCACAGTGTAATGTGGCGTGTGTGTGTGAGGGTGTGCTGCGTGGTGAGTGTGTATGCGTGTGTAGGTGCGTTTTGTGTGTTGTCGCGAGTCGGTGTGTGTGTGTGTTGTGTGTGTGTGTGTGTGTGTGTGTGTGGCAATACTGATTTAAGTAAATACAATGTACGTCGAAATATTAAATTTGTCGGTGAATCATAATATTTATACTTGCACTCGAATTGAATTTAAATTTGAAAAATATTTTGCTTTCACGATTTTGGAATCTAAAAGTTGAAACACTGTACATCATGCCGATCATTGATTTATATGGTAGTAATTTGTATCCTTTTTTTTTTTTTAATGCATGTCAAGTTTTGACTTAAAGTGAATATCATGATGTATTTATGTTTGATTTCGATATAATTTATCTGTGAATCTTATATGTCTTTTTATGTAACAAGCTCGTAAATTCAGCTGTAATAGCTGCCATGATGTTTTTTCTTTTGTGAAATGAAATATACCATTGAATAAGAAAGATGATATGTTCTAATTTAATTTATAGGCCTGTCCACGGCCTGGTACACCAAATGTTGCAGAAATGCCATCAGGCGATTTTGCAAGTTGATCTCTGATATAATTTGTGGCAATTTGCTGTACTTGCATTGGGTTTAGGTCCAGCGTTTTTTGGGCATATGTGTGATCATGAGTTGGAGGGTGACATTTATGTGTCGATGTTTCGGTGTAGTGGATGGATGCTTTACATTGCCTGCATTGAACATGTAGATTTTGTAAAAGTGTGTAGATGTACTCTGCTGGTTTTTGTGTTTGTGTGTAATGCAGATGAGCGTGACAAGTCGGACATTCAGTAGATACTCTCTTGAAGAGAGAAGACAAACAATCACTGCAAAACAAGTGTTTGCATGGCGTTTCTACAGGGGATGATGCAAAACACCCACAAATATCACATATCAAGAATGTGTGTGATTGGTGTATTTGAAATGTGTCCTGATTGATGTTGTGCTTGGCTGAGCCTGTGTTCTGTGATTGGGATAGCTGCCTGAAGTGAGTGTGTGGATTTGATGGTGTGCTAGGTGGGCGACCCGGATACTTTCTCTTTCTTGGCCTGCCGGGCTGTTGTGATTTGTCATGTAATGCACATGTAGAACACTCTGATGTGCGTTTGTGGCCCTGCCAGTCGTTTTTGGGTTTGATTGTTGTACGGTGGCTAATTACAAGCTGGCAGTAGCACGACGAACAGAAATAAGGAGGGTGAACATCTTCTACATCTTGAGATGTATCAATTTTGAAATTAGCCAATGTGATTTCCCTACAATTTGATACCATATACATGTGATTTCGTTCCCCTTTAGCTTTTACAACCCTCCTCCACAAAATCTACATAACGATGATAAGCACTGATTGTGGTGATCCATATATTGATATGCACAGAAATGTAGAATAAACACAAATTCAAACACTCCCAAACACTTGACAAAAAATGTAGGATAAACAGAAACAAAATTTTCTTGTCAAAATATATTTCACAATTTCAAAAACATATACAGAAAATTATACAAAAATTCGACAAAAATGTGAAAATGATATGAATTGAGGTAGTTAAATATCAGACAATAATTACGTAATGTGATTGCCGGACCGACACGCAAGTACTGCTAGCCGGCCGGTACACGGAGGTATTGGGGCTTTTATTTAACGACGGGTCGCCGATATTTGAATGTGCTTATTTCTCAGAGGGAAATCATGTACACTGTAAATATAAAATTCGTCAGAGACAGGTCTGGTAACCACTCTGGGATTCCCTAAAATGACGTAGAATTAGTACGTCATCAAGGGCATCCCTCGTCGGTTAACGACCTAGCAACGCGCTCCAAGTAATATTTGATCGAAAAAATGAGTGAGCCCCCATGCGGTTGATATGCGACAGTGCAGCTTACGCATATGCATGATCGCGCGACCAATACGGGATACGTGCTATAAGCTTGAAAATAAACATAGTCTACTTAGTTTGTACAGGGGGTGAAACGAACTCAAAAACTAAGCCACTTTTGGGGGTTCGGCCCTCCAGTTAGAAGGCGGTATGGGAGGGAGTATAAAAGCTGGCTGGCCCGGCAGGAGGGGAGACTACACAGATCTCCCTGAGCTCGAAATACACCTCTAGCAAGTTTGGCAGAAGGGCGCCAATTTCAATTATAGGGCAGATTATTATTTTGCTGTACAGTAGGCCCTATGCCAAAAATGGGACAATCTGGAAAAACAATACTTTTGACACTAAATTTTCTCAGAAAGTTTGTGGTATATGGTATCACATTAAAGTAGAATAACCAGTCTTTCTCATTCACTCTATTTCATCTAATTTACTTTTGTTAATCAAGAGTTATGAAAACCTCCTTTTCAGTCGGTCAAACTCACGTTTGTACCACTTTTTGAATGAATGGTCAAAATCAGCATTTGACCTTTGAAACAGAATGTGTTAATCATAATAAAAAATAATAATCAAAACAATTTAGGCCTAACAGCGTAAAGTAAAAAAGCTGAGTGAACTCACATAAACATTCACTCTTGATGAAATATGTTATACTAATTGTGTTTCTTGATGTTGAAAGGCCATCAACAACTAAGGCCTCAGTGTAGGGACACGTCCCATTGACTTAACATTAACACTCTTTCCATGCATGTTGAACCATGTGCATGTGTTTAAATTTCGTGTCCTTTGTTAATGCAATATTTCCTTTTTTCGATGTAAATTATATAGAACAACATAACTTCTAAATGCTTGAAATAAGTTTGTGATGATCGCTGAACCATTTCATGATTGCACGCTATTTATTGGTTTCTTTTTCAAAATTTACATACGCGTACAGTGGTACAATAGCGATTTTGCATTATTTGGTGCAGAAAATTCATATCTCAGGTTAGACAAAACCACGTGAAATGAAATAAATTTCATTGAAATATATGGTCTTTTAGCTTTCTCAAAATACCAAACATAACAAGGTTGATATGATTTTATACAACAAAATTATAATTTTCACTTCTTTCTTTTTTTAATACACACTGCTGTTGCTATTGCTAAGGAAGCTTTCTTTACCGTGGGCACAAACGTGCTCCAAAGCTACCCACCCGGGGGGTCGCTCTCCACACGGCCTGTCTCCCACCCGTGTCCAACAACCTCAGAAATGCACCCTAAACGGCGTAACCAACATAACCAAATTTGCAACCCTAAATGGCGTAACACATCAGAACAGCTACCCTAAGCGGCGTGACTCCCAGGAAATCCACGTATTCTGATACCCTAAGTGGCGTGAACAGGAATCCACTAATTTGATACCCTAAGTGGCGTAAACAGTGAAATCAATTTCAATTATATTTGATTAGCCCACCCAGTGTCCTTCTGCATCTAAAACATTATTGTACATTGCGCAACCTGAAGAGGTTCACTCTACATTCATAAATAATTCTCCCTAATTTTCAAAGACGTTCATTTTTGGAGATGTTATTTAGATCACACAAAAAATTGCACCCCTAATGGCGTAATCTACATAACCAAATTAGTAACCCTAAAGGGCGTGACATGTGAAAAAAGGCTACCGCTAAGTGGCGATTGCCAGCGTGAACAGTGCTGAAAAAGCTACCCTTTTCCAAAAAGACGTCGACGACGCCCGAGGGCTGGAAAAGGACGCCTTTACGACGCTTTTCTGGACGCGGGTGCGTAGCAGGCCGTGTGAGAGCGACCCCCGGGCTACCCAGCGTTAACGTTCCATCCGTAGAAGCGTTAGAGATCGTTAAACACGTGTCAGACCTTGATCAGAACGTGTAAACGTAAGGGACCCTAACAGAAGCTGACGGGTCGGAAGGGAACGTACTGGCATCCGTGTAGACCGCGGTTAGAACGTAGTGAGCCTTCGATACGTCCGTCCGGGACTCGGCAGCTTATTTCTTTCCCACGACCCGTCGCGGATACCGAGATCGATAGATCGTAAGAAACTTAGCAAGACCTTGATAAAACTTGAATACGTGAGAAAAAACATGGCAAAAATCCCACGGTTCACTACAGTTTTGGGGCAAACGGGCTGCCGTGGCCACGGGAACATAGTGTAAACGAGCCTAAAGCCGCGTTTACACTATGTTCCCGGCGGCCACGGCAACCACGTTTCAGGCCACCCGTGGACAAAACGGATGGACGTAAAACCACGCATGTAGAACCGGGCTGGCAAACGCAGACAGTCCGTGATTGCCGTAATGCCGGCCAGATTTTTTAACCGTCAAAAAATTTGCCAGCGGTAGTCACGGTGTCGATGAAGAAACCTGGTAGCCCGTAGTAAAACGAGGTAAACGCAAATAGATAGTGACAGGAGTAATAAGCCGTAACAATACTTAGAGGCGGTCCGTAGCGCGACTGGAAGCATTTGTATTTTCCGGCATTTAACGATCCTTTCAAGTTTTTGTCACGTTCTGCGCCGCGGTGTGTCACGGTTCTGACTGTAATCGTAGCCATTAGTCGCGTTCCAGTTACGGTACTGTCTATGCAAATGACGTTTGGGGGCCTGAAAGAATACGGCGCCGTTGCGATGTAATACGGTCTGATACGGCGAAGGCGGTCTAGGAGGGAGTATAAAAGCTGGCCGGCCGGCAGGAGGGAGACTACACGGATCTTCCTGAAGCTCGAAACACACCTCTAACAAGTTTGGCAGGAGGTGCCAATTTCATTATGTGGCAGAGTAAGGCCGCGCAATACATATATTTTGCTGTACATTATGTCAAGAATCTGGAAAAATTTTTGGTATATTCTCAGAGTTTGTGGTATATGGTATCACATTAAAGAAACATAACCAGTCTTTCTCATTCATTTATTTCATCTAATTCCTTTATTAATCAGAGTTTCAGTTTGATAAACTTTTTTTTTCAGTCGGTCAAAATCGCGTTTCTGCCACTTTTTGAGTTAATGATCAAATTCAGCATTTGACCTTTGAAACAGAATGTGTTAGTTGTAATAAAAAAAATAATCAAAACAATTTAGGCCATAACAGCGCGTAAAGTAGAAAAGCTGAGTGAACTCCACATAAACATTCACTCTGATAAGATATGTTATACTAATTGTGTGTTCTTGATGTTTGTAAGGCCATCACACAACTAAGGCCTCTCTTGTAGGGCCACGTCATTGACTGAACATTAACAGACACCGTTTCCACGTTGAACTACGTGCATGTATTTTCAATTTTCGTGTCCTTTGTTAATGCAAAATTTTCCTTTTTTTTTAATGTAAATTATATATGAACAGTAGGCCTATAAATTCTAAATGCTTGAAATATGTTTGTGATGATTACTGAACCATTTCATGCTTGCACGCTATTCATTGGTTTCTTTTTAAAATTTACTTACGCGTACAGTGGTACAATAGCGATTTTGCTTTATTTGGCTGCAGAAATTCATCATATCTCCTCAGGTTAGACAAAACCACAAGAATTGAAATAAATCTCTATTGAAATATATGGTCTTTCAGCTTTGTCAAAATACCAAACAAAACAAGGTGTTATATACAAAATTATATTTTTTTTCACTTGTACCATTTCTTTAATACACACTGCTGTTGCCTATTACTGGAAGCTTTCTTTACGCGTGGGCACAAACGTGCTCCAGGGCTACCCAGCGTTCACGTTCCATCCGTAGAAGCGTTAGAGAGCGTTAAAAACGTGTAAGACCTTGACCAGAACGTGGAAAACGTAAGTGACCCCAACAAAGGTGACGGGTCGGAAGGGAACGTACTGACATCCGTGGTAGACCGCAGGTCAAACGTAGTGAGCCTTTGAGCCTCCGGGATCGGCAGCTATTTTCTTCCCAGGCCCGTCACGGATACCGCGATAGATCGTAAGAAAACTTAGCAAGACGTAATAAACTTGAATACGAAGTAAAATATGGCAAAATCCACAGTTCACTACGTTTCGGGCAAACGGGGCTGCCGTGGCCGACCGGGACCATAGTGTAAACGAGCCTTTAAAGGCGTAGTTGCAATGATGCTACACAACATCATTGCCTTGTTCTTGTTCCTGCTGAAAAATTCCAACTTTTTCTTTTCGTTCAAATGCCATAGACTTAACACATGCTTTTTGTGGAGTTTCTTTAGGTCCCTTCTCGTGTCTCTTTCAGTCCGAATTTTGTAGGTATGTCCACGACCATGTGAACTTGATCACTAGAGCCTTCATTTTTCGAAATCACTCAACGCGTGACACATCGAGGCGCCATTTTTGTCATTTTCAGAGCCAAATTTTTTTTTTTTTTTTTTTTTTT
>JZLH01S0588842.1:5000-10902 GCA_001188425.1 Eucidaris tribuloides | reverse complement strand
GTATCCGTTGCCTAGCAACAAACAAATACTTTTTTCTGTTGACACTTACAGTGGTGGCTTCGAATCATGTTTTTAGATAATTTTGATGCTAAAACATATAGCATTATCCCTTCGAAATGGATAAGATATGCTTAAATGGCTCGTTGCTATGGTCAATAAGTTTCTTGGCAACCGTTGCTAGGAAACATGCCGTATCCGTTGGCTCCACCCTTGAAAATAATCAGTATAGGCCCAAATATAGTTGTGCCAAATTCCACACTTTTATCATTAACTGAACAATTTGAGCCATATTTTGCACCGATCGCCTAGACTAAAAAGCAGTAGTGCATTTAGTGTAACTGTGTACAAATAATGTCAACATGCCTACCAAATATGCTACAGTGTATTATAAACAGTCAGCACCATAACTCTCCCGTTCTAGTTACAAGAGGGTCTACAGAAACTTCAGAAAGCAACATTGTTTAGACTACATTTTGATAACAGCCCTACAGGGTGAATTGTCAAATTAAGCCTAACAAATAAATTTATCTTGTTCATCACAAATCTGTTTTTCAACTTGGTGATAAATCGTGTTATCAACGATGTTTTTTCCACGATAATCAAATGTGGTTTGGATCAAAGTTCTCCAGCTCTAATTGTAAACTTACAAGATCTCACCCAAAGCCAGTTCATGACTGCATCTCTGCATTAATCATTAAGGTGCCCTTCCCGCTCGCTACTTGGGTTTTGATGGCCACTATATTTTGAGCAATGAAGTATTGAAATCCAACACACAACATTCCCCCCCCCAACTTTTTTTTTTAATTTCCAGCCCAGGAAGTAACAGCCAAGTCGTTACTATGAAGTCATACCTACCTCCATTTGCAGGACTATGTACTGGTATTTCTTGCCTTTCTGCAGATCAACATATGTGTCTATGATTTCTTGTGGTACTTCAACTCCTGACATGGACTGAAAGTCAAAACAGAGATGGAAAGGCAAAGTTACAACCACCATGGGTATAAAACTCATCTCTATTCGCTGCCACACACATGTAAACAAATTTTGGATACTTGGTCAGCCCAGCCACACATGTATGGCAATATACATGAAGAACTGTAGTTGTACCTGCCTTGTACCTAACTTTTTTCCTGCCATGCTTACGTCTCATTACAATACATTGTACTTTAATTCACAAAAACTAACCATTTCACAACCAAGTCATGAAGCAATACATGTGCCCCCGCCCCCCCAAAAAACGTTTGGGGCCCGAATCAAATACTGTATACTATTAGGACAGTTTATTCTTCATATCAAGCAGTAATAATCAGGATTTCATATTACAAAGTGCTGCTGAACATAGTTGTTGCTATTCATTCAAAAATGTACAGTTCTTTGTTTTGTCTTGAGAACTGTGAACTGTCTTCCATATGCATCTCATTTCCACTTACCATGTTGAAAATTCTGTGTTTCCAGCAGCTATCTGCAAGACAAAACAAAATAGTCTAGTTTAGTATGACTGTATGGCAAGTGTTGGTTTTTATGGCTACACAGCAGAAGTGCCATACATGTTAGGCACTCATCAGGTTTAGGGGTTTTCTGTTCAGAGATTTCTTGTTTATACTGTGGTATATTCGCTGATCAAATTTTAATGGAATTCGGCCATATTGTAAACATGTGCCATACTAGACCGACTGTGTCTGTCCGTTTCATTCAGGGACTTCTCATTCAACAGTATTGACACACATCGTACTGAACTCAGTCCCTGAATAAAATGGACAGACACCGTCGGTCTTTGATTGCCGTACAAGATAGTGAGTGTTAATTAATATCCTGCTTTGTGATATTGAGAATCCACTATTGGTGATTCAGGATAACTAGACCTGTGAATATCGGACACAATGACTACATAATTGTCATACTTCTTGTATTTGTTGCCTGTGGATTAGAGTCGGGATTGGGAAATATTAATATATTCTGACTTTGAGGAGTCAGTATACTCGGTATAACCCACCTGTAGAACTATGGGGTAGTACAGAGCAAATGACAAGGATTCTGCTGTGAAAATCTTGTAGTCAAACTTTGGCTCATTCTAAAATAACTAATGTCAATATACCTCCTGGCAGACAAACCTGTAGTGTAGCTCTCTATGGCTTCTTATATCTATCGGGGCACGATAGAATAACAATAAGGTTATGTTCATACTTGATTCTCCTTAAGTAAACAAATTAGAGACAAATCCTTCCAGCTGGGAGATCTACTCCAGCTGGTGTATAGTCGGTATATATTTCAACTAATTTGGTTCTTGACGCATTTTCAAGTGTTCCCAATCATTGTCATTAACCTTTAGAAACCAAGTACCACTTCTTTTTCAAAATTATGAAAATATAAATTATCAAGACAGCTTACTTACTTCAAGATGGGGTCACAAACTGACTGTGACAGACAGGACACAAATTTGCCACTCATTTTTGGTTTTGATAATTTGTAAGCCCTCCTCAGTGAATGATTTTGAAACAAGATGTGCTTGTGGTTGTGCAGATTACAGCTTGTCTATATTAATACCACAAACTAATCAAGAAAATCTTAATTTTCTAGAAAAATGAATAATATTGAATATGAACATGACACTGACAGGATGCATTGAAAATGTACACAATTTGCCAAAACTGGACTTTTACTGCATACAAAGCCAAAATTTACTGCCAATCATGATTTAGATCCTGAATCTTAACTACATTTGGAGTTTTGATGACATTCTGTGATTGCTGTAAGAAAGTCCCACACGTCACACAAACAAGGGAATTGAGATTGACGGGACAAGAATCAAGTTAGGGGGGGGGTCTATAAGTTATACATTTCCAACAACTTCAGGATCAAGGTAGATCTAAGAACTATGATGTGAAACATCCAGATGACGATCACAAAATTTTATTCAAGTTCATCATTCATTTTATGACTTACAAAAGAAATAACGCTTGATCTTATTTAGTTCCTAAAAATTCTGACAGACAGGACATGACCCTGGTTGGTCGATTTTTTTAATCAGTGATGACCTGGCTTGGGGCTGAAAATATCCCTCAGCCTGAGCCTCAGTGCAGGCCTCGGTGTTTAATTAATTATTATATACCTCATATATAGATTCCTCTCATCTGATTGGTTAAAAGTAGAGTCATTAAAATAGCTGGGCCCCTTTTTTCTAACAAGATGACGTCATAATTAACTGTGCCCGGGGCATGGCAATCGACTGTGCCCAGAAAATAATAGACAGCCTCAACACCGTGTTCATAGATCGCTCATGTGTGCGCGCCCCCTGCCTGTCGATTACAGCGTGTTGTTGGCAAGTTGATATTACAATTTTATTATGGTTCATTTCAAAATCCAGGCCTATGGCATGCTGTAAATAGCTTGTAGGCCTTGTCAGTTCAGGAAATCTTTTAGTTTTAACCAATCAGATGAGAAGAATCTACATATTCGGTATATAAAACAAATACTGACTGCTTAATATGCGGGTAGGACCTCGGTGATGTCAAAACCATGACTATGCCCGAAGCGAAGCTGAGGGCATAGTTATAGTTTTGACATCACCTTGGGCCTATAATTTTCAGTGTTGGAGGTCTCGAGACTGGTCTTGGTCTCGAGACCGGTCTCGAGACCAGCATGCTCTTTCTTGGTCTCGGTCTCGGACCCTCTGGTCTTGGTCTCGAACCTTCTGGTCTCGGATTTTTTGGCTGAGACCAGCCCGAGACCAGCAACTGATTTGATTTTACATAAAAATCTTTATTGTTGTACATGTACAAACTGCAATATTGTGGCATGTATGATTGTGTCTAAAAAATAATTGTGCAAGTCAAAAGCGCCCTCTTTGGTAATGAGAAATTTTTTCGTGACGTCATGCTTACATCACCATCAAGGGCATAGTATTACCTTTTAAATACCGTTTGTTTTGTTCAGTTTGCTTGTTTTAATCCTGAGATATGTTCAGTTACAACGAAAAGGTAAAATAAGAAATGTGCAACTTTTACTACATAGCATCAGGCCTTCTTCCCGTAAAAGTGGCATAATTGTGATATTCCACTTTTTGGTTGTTTACAAGATATCTTGAGATCAAAAAGAAGCAAATTGAACAAAACAAACAGCATTTGAAAGCTAAGATTTTGCCCTTAAGGTTAATGTAAGCATCAAATTACAAGAATATTTTCTAAGTGCCGAAGAGAGTGCCTTTTGCTTGCACAATTTATTGAGACATGGTGCAGCATGTCTCAAAAATTGTTCGCGTGAAAAGCGCCCACTTTGACATTTAGAAAGTACTACTGTAATACCGGTTTATGTCAACATAAATTTACTTGTTTTAATCTCGAGATATGTTGTAAACAACAAAAGGGTGGAATCACAATTGGGTCACGTTTACAAGGGACTTTAGTAAAAGTGGCATAATTGTGATTTTACCTTTTATAAAGCAAATTGAACGAAACTAACAGTATTTCAAAGCTAAGACTTTGCTCCCTTGAGGTTGATGATAATACATCATGTCACAAGAATATTTCTAATTGCCAAAGGGGCAGTTTTCACATACACATTATTATTTTTTTTTAGATACACTGTATAGGGCGTTCAAACATGCAGAGTGCGTCAAACATAGTTTTAACACAGATCTTCTACACATAAATAAGACCGACAATGGTGGGTTCTGCTGACGCAAATATATTCTGGTTGTTCCTTTTATAATTGAACATCGAAGTAGACATGGTAGAAAACAAAAGAAAAATATGGAATGAACATTAAAACATAAAAATGTAACCGAAGAAAAAGTAACAAAAGAAAGACGGAAAGAAAGAAAAACAGAGAGATTGGAAGAAATAGAAGGTCAAATGAAAGAAAGAAAACATAATAGAAATAATAAAGAAAGAAGACTGAAACAAAGAAAAAAATATGACATCAAGATAACAGGAAAAGAAGTTTTAAAACAAAGAAAAAAGACATCACGAATGAAAGAAGAGAAAGAAAAAGATAGAAGAAGGAAGAAAAAAATCAAATGAAGAAGAGAAAGAAAGAGAAATAAAAAAAGAAAGAGAAAAAGAAAGGATAAAATGAAGAAAAGAAAAATGAAAACAAGGAAAGCTTAGAATGAAAGAAAAATGAATAAGATAAAAATGAACAAAAAAACAAATAAAAAAGAAGAAGGAAAGAGGCTAAGAATAAAGAAAACAAAAAAGAAAAATTAAAGATTGCAAACAGAAAGGAATAATACAAGAAAATAAAGAGAATGAATGGCATAAAAAAAGGAAAAAGATAGAACATAAGGAAATAAGAATAAAAGACATTAAGAATGAATGAAAAGGAAGAAAGATAGAAGGAAGGAAATGGATTTAATGAAAAAGAGAAGAAGAGAAAAAAGGAGAAAGAAAGATAGAGATAGAAAAAGTGAGCAAGAAGAGAGAAAGGAAAGATGAAGTAAAGAAAAGGAGAAAAGAAAGAAAGATATGTAAAGAGGCAGAAAGAAAGAAAAAAAAAAAGAAAAAAGAATAAAGAATCAAAAGATAGCAATAAAAGAAAAGAAAGAGGAAAGGGCAGAATAAAATTAAAAAAAAAGACTGCATGAACGAAATACAAATACAAATAGAAAGTATAAAACAGAAAACAAGAAAGAAAAAGAAATGAATGCAAAAGTGAGAAAAAAGGAGAAAGATATAGAAAGTAAAAAAATCAAAGAATGAAAGAAAATACATTACTGAAGATAGAGACAAAGAAATAAGATTATTAACAACACTTTTATTTTCTTTATCTGATCTGTATTTCAGAGCTCGAGGCAAATGTGCTCATAAGAAAAAAGTATTCTTTTCAATTTAAAATTGTTTCTCAGTCGTTTG
Organism: Eucidaris tribuloides; assembly: GCA_001188425.1. Taxonomy (NCBI): domain Eukaryota; kingdom Metazoa; phylum Echinodermata; class Echinoidea; order Cidaroida; family Cidaridae; genus Eucidaris; species Eucidaris tribuloides. Next base: position 5,053 of record JZLH01S0588842.1, on the reverse strand, counting down.
TGCAATTTGTAGCTATCATATCGACTCGTCGTCATAAGGCCTATTTTCGTTGA
>JZLH01S0588841.1:0-20463 GCA_001188425.1 Eucidaris tribuloides | reverse complement strand
TTATCATTTCTTCTGGTGTCAAACTTGGTACATGTGATATTTGGAGTAATATTATTGAAAGAATGTCATTTTTTTGGTGAAGTTGCAAATAATTTTAAAATTACTGTGATTTTGCAGACTCCCTAATATATGGTTGGATGTACTACTCATCGACCGCTTAATCTTAATTACACCATATCTCAGAAAATATTTGCTAGTTTTACCTAAATTTTCTCTCACTTGGGCAGAAAATGGTGTAGATTCACTTTTCGGGCTCAGATTGCTTCCTCCTTTCGGACGCACGGAAATTTTGGCGACGACGTCAAGTGAACTTTTTCACGAGGGCCGCCGAAAGCCCGTTTTTGAAACCGACCGCCTACTGCCCATTGATTTAACACGTAGAGTGTGAGTTTTTAGGACTTTCAGGATATGTTGCAAAATATAGCATTTTTCAAATGCTCAGTATTGAATTTTTCATGAAAAACCATGATTTATGAGAGGATAAATGGTAGCTGTGTCCTTAGATTCCATTTACAACTTTGCGCGATAGTTCCCGGCGCGTACGGAGCCGTTCTAAAGTGCCGCGTACTGTACACAACCCGTTCGGGATTGCACGCGCGTCACAGTGAATGGCATAACACGTGTATTAACATCGATGCGCAAGATTTTTCTTAAATTCCGTTAATTTCTTACGTATTTCCTCCTCATTTCTCTTGGTTGTAGGCATTTTTGAATATTGTGGCGTATTGCGCTTAGTCCTACGTGTATTTTTCGAATTTTTACGCAAGAAGGCCCGTGCGCGAGGTAGGTCGGTTTAAAAAACGGTGGTCGATGAGTAGTAGACTTACCATACATAATAATGCTACATCTAAAGATCTAAACTGAATTTTAAAAAGTGAGAAAGAGAGGGAAAATACTAGTATAGCATACATTTCAGAACTCACCCGCCCTGCTCGTCGTCTGCTCCTGATCTGAATTGATCATGCGCACAATCGAGAGGCAACGTGTGATAAGTAGTCGAGTCTTGTTCAAGGAGTTTTAATTTTGTGTTGTTTTTTTTCATGTGCAGGGATTTATGTGTACTTTCATTGAGTGTTCAATGAAATGAATGGTGGGTGGGAATGAATGAATTGATGAATAAATGAATGAAGTCAACTGGATGAATTAATGGAAGGAAGGAAAGAAGGTAGGAATGGATGGATAGATGGAAGTAATGAATGGATGGATGTAAGAAAGGAATGAATCATGAGAGAAATGAAGGGATTAAATGATCGAGGGAAGTGGATAAATTAAAGGATTGAAGGAATGGATGGATGGATGGAAGAAAATGAATACATGAATGAATGACTGGATGGATGGATGGAAGGAATGGAATGAAGGAAAGGATCGAGGGATGGAATGAATGAGTGAATGGATAAATTAATGGATGGATAGGAGGAATGGAATGAACGAAAGGAGTGAGGGATGAAAAGAATGAGTGAATGGATGATTGTATGAAAGGAAGGATTGGATGGGATGAGTGGATGGATGTCCGATGGCTAGAAGTAATAAATGGATGAATGGAAGAAAGGAATGAATGGATGGGAGAAATAAATAAAGGAATGGACAATTACATCATATTTACTCGTATAGTCTTTAAACGCTTATAACAGCTATAAAAAGTGACTGTGTCACGTGAGTCACACATTTGTATCACGCAAGTCACAATTTCTTTGGGCCATTTCTCATGTCCAACAATGGAAATTTGGCACAATGTAACTTATGCGTGAATTGAGCTACTGTACATGTAGAGTATTCAGTTTCTTGTTCAGCAAAACTAACTTATATCACACTTGTAGTTTCATAGGAAAATCAAATTTAATAAAGTACTTTCACAATTCCTCTTTTCTGTTATGTCATGCGAGTCAGGTCAAAAAAATTGTAATGTATTAAAAAGTATTGATTATTGAACAATCATTTCAGAACTAAAACATATATTGCCAATGCCCTGATTCAAAAACATATGTTAAATATGGTTTGAATAAAGCCAGTTTGATAAAAGTAAGACAATGAAACTTGAAATTTTGTTCAAATGTCATGCAAGTCACTTTGGAATAATCAACAGAATTTTGGGCCATATTGTGTCGCTTCTGATATTTTAAAATAATCATGAGATCATTATCGTATCCAATATTTTGTCAACATTGACTAATTTCAATATTATCAAAACATTGCCCAGCCTCATGCAGAAGCCCCCTAATCTATTATATTTTAAATATGGAAAATATCTTTTTGAAAGATTAAACTGTTGGCTGCAAATATCAAATGTGACTTCTGGATACATTCACCTTAATTTACTAAACAAAAGGAATCTGTCTCGTAAATATTCGGGAGCTTCTCATTTTTGTCAAGCCCACCGAGGTGGAGGGAGACTAGGGGATCACTATGTCGTCTGTCCGTCCATCTGTCCGTCCATCTGTCCATCCATTACGCATACAAAAACTTGAATAACTCTGTGCTAAATGCTCCAATTTGAATCAAACTTGGATGGAAGATTGATCATACAGACCTTTAAATTTAGACGTATGTGACGGTCACCACAAGGTCAAAGTTCACCTGCAGGGACGGCCGTAGGGTGCAGCGGGTCGGATGCCGAGCCGGAGCAGGCACCGTGATGTCCCAACGTCCTTTTCGAGCAAGTTTTGATTTATGGCCCATACATGTAACTTTGCCCCCATTTGTCCAATTGTGACCAAACTTTTGGTGGTAGATGTCTCATAGGGAGCTGAAGGTAAACACGAAGTCAAAGGTCACCTACAGGTTTCAACAACCTTTTCGAACCAAATGTTAAGTTTTTTGAGCAAGTTTTGATTATGGGCCATAACTTTGCCCCCATTTGCCCATGTGTGACCAAACTTGGGTCGTAGATGTCTCATAAAATGCTGAAGGCCATCACTAGATCAAAGGTCACCAGATTGATCAGTCTAGTGCATGCACACATACGATAACCCAAGTTGGCCACTGATTTATACGGGGATCCCCATAGAAATCAGTGTAGTACGTAAGGGTGGAGGGAGAGAGGGAGCACCCCTACAGTGTACTTCAAGGGTTGTATAGTATGATAGTAAAATAACTGGGAAAAAAATATCAAAAGATTGATGCAACCAAATAATTGGGTTGTATTGTATAAGGGTTGTAGTAAAATAACTGGGAAAAACATATCAAAAGATTGATGCAACCTAATAATTTCTTTTAAAACACAGATACAGGTGGACACAAGGCAGATTTCTATGAAGATGACGAGGTTGAACCAATCTATATAAAATTGGAAGATGGCGAGCCACAACAGACCTTACAGGAATGGCAGAAGGGCAGTTCCACGCGAAAGTGGACATGGTACCCAAAATTTCAAAAACATAGTACCTCATCAAATTTGGTGTCAAATTCAAGGTAAAAGACTAAATTTTCAGATTTTGAAGTCAGAATTACATTTTTGTTGCATTTTCATACTTAAAATTCCAGGTTAATTACTAATTCATTTTTTGCCTGAAAATGTGAAAAATTACATGAGATTTTTTTTCCCCACAAAATTCAAAAGAGATCTTAAAAATCCCTCAATTGTAGTTTATATTATAGTTCTGTCTCAAAGAAAGTAATGCATATACTCAAATTGCATTCTATGGAATTTGTTACGCTTTGGTGATTCTAAGCAATTGAGTCTATTTTTGCGTCATTCCGTTACCGAAAAACACTCATTTTTTAATTTATTCAGAAAATTGAGGAGAGAAAATTTGTAAAGTTTATATGCAAAGCAGGTTCAGGTAGACTGACACTATAGACTAAATTTTATTTTAATTGACACTCCTACTAATTAAAAAACAATTAATTAATTTTTGTCATTCCGTTACCGTACTTGGTAATGGAATGACGGTAACGGAATGACACTGGAACTTTAAAACAAGTGACCCAAATAGTAGTATAACTTGTCACTTTATATCAATTAATGTGACACCACTGAGAAGACCTTCATGTTATCGTGTCTTTGGAGGTCACATGGTCAGGTCAAAGGTCATTTGAGGTCATATGTTAAAGTTTACCTGCAAGACTCTCAAAAGACAAGTAACTTTACAACTGTTGCTCCCTTTTCAATCAAACTTGGGTCATAGATGCAGTTGGGGGACCTTCATGTTATAGTGGTGTCAGAAGTCACATGGTAAGGTCAGAGGTTATTTTAGGTCAAATTTTAGTTAACTTGCAAGACTCTAATATGACACATGACTTGGAACATGTTGCTGCAATATGGCAATCAATATTGGGTGGTAGATACACTTGGTGTAGACCCCTACATTCATTCTATTGTGCTGTCAGAGGTCACATGGTAAGTTCAAAGGTTACTTTAGGTCAAACATTTAAGTTAACCTGCAAGACTTTCTTGAGACATCAAATTTGAATGGGGAAACCTTTGTGTTATATAGTCACAGGTGGGCAAGACAATTTTGCTATTGACTTGTTACATGCACATTCCATCAGACATCACAAGAAATATCGAAGGTCAATTAGAAAAAGAAATGATATATAATTTAAGTAAACAATGAGAAAGGTACTTTTCTCCCATAAACTGATTTTTCAGTCAACTTTGTGCACATTTTAAAGCACATTGTTAATGGGTTGGTGTGGAAGATTTTGTATGCTTTTACTAAGTAGTTGTAGGTATTTAATAATCTATGAAAATACTGCCATAAAACTTTGACAAAGAAAGAAAGTCAACTTAAATGACTATCAATCAAACCTCAATAATTTAGCAAGAGAGAGCTTTTGCTTAATTTAACAAGAAAAGTAGGCCAATATTTTCAATATATCCAAAAAATTGGCAGAGTAGAGCAGTTCAACTGTGTGCAGTTGATGGGTATGCCTTCCCAGTCTGTACTCCCACACAATTTGATTGAAAAGCCTCAGGCATGCATGTAGATTTGATAAAAAATGTTTGTAAGTTACCTACATTCAAATCAAGCATGTATACGCCTTTATGACCTTTGACCTTTGACCTTTCAACTCCAAAATGTAATCAATTCATTGGGGCCTCAAGCTGCATACTTGGCCCAAATTACATCAAAATCCAATAAGCCATTCTTGAGTTATTGTGGTAATAAGCCCAAATCATATGTATAGTCCTTTGACCTATCAACTCTAAAAACTCTAAAATTTCATCAGTTCATTTGTGCTTTATAATAAATTATTTACCTTAGTTACATTAAAAATTTAATGAGCCATTCTCAAGTTATCATGGTAGAGATGCCAAGTATGAGGGCTCGTGACCTTTGACCTTTGATCTTTCAACTCCAAAATCTAATCCGTTCATCGATACCTTGTAATACATACTTCATCCAAGTTATATCAAAATCCGAAGAGCCGTTCTAAATTTATCGCATTGACAAACCCAAATCAGACCTGTATGGGGCCTCGTGACCTTTTGATTTGCATAATAATCATGCTAATGAGTATGTGACACAAGACAATCAAGTTGACAAGACTCGTCACCTGTAACTTTTTTAACTTCCATTTACTTTATGGCAGAGAAAATCAAATGTTTAGTATCATCATTCTTTTTTAGTATTGTGCACTATGGTAACTCCTGACGTCATTCCGTTACCGTCATTCCGTTACCAAATGTTAATCCACTAATTGAGCTGTAATTAATTAATTGAATAAGGAAATGCTTAGTTTCATGATTCAAATTCTTTGTAAGACTCCAATCTTCAAATTTAGCACCTTTAAAACTCAGTTGAATCATATAATTAGCAAAGTTTTTGAAAAACATCAATCTTGTGAAAACACCATGTCTATTTTAGTGTCATTCCGTTACCAAGCTCATTATTATGCAAAAAGCCTTAACGGAATTTCTTTTTTTTTTATAAATGGGAGAAATTGTGTAAACTAGTAATATGCATAGAATTGAGTAGCATATTTGTCATTGTAATAACAACTTTTTGTTTTACACTGGTTAGAAAGTCCAAAAAAGGGGTAAAACCGTCATTCCGTTACCGTGGAACTGCCCAGAAGCAAATACATGTAATTATGTTCCTTGATAGTTGTTTGTTAAACCTCCATAACAGGTGCCCCGAAGCAGTTTTTGGATTTTTGTGGGGGGGGGGGGTTGCCAAAGACCTAAGGGGATCACAATTTTTGGTATGTAGGGGATCATGCCCAACCACATGCAAGTAACATTCACACACACACACACACACACACACACATACATGTACATGTACACACACCCAGTTGATCGTAGCACAATCATTTTGTGCAGTTTTAAATGATCTGGAGCTAATGTGAGAGGGACGAGGTGTCCCTCTCCGACAGTCGGGGACGAATTATGTGTTAAATACATTGTAAGTAGGGAATTTCATATTTATACTGACGTTACTTGCTGAAATCTTAAATTAAGAGAAAATTTCCCAAGATCTGAATTATACCAGTTTAGATAAATATTGTGAATTTCAGGATTTTTTATTTTTTAGTTTTTTTTTCGGGGGGGGGGGATGATTTTGAAACATAAGTCTTAGTTCGTTGTAGGAAACTATCACCGTGTTAGCCGTTGTGTAAACCGCATACCCGACTTTCCACCTCACTAAACAAAAGGACTCCTCTTTCTTTCAAAAAGGCAGGAGGCTAAACATGTTTTTGTTTTTTTTTTGCCTTAATCTCACTAAATTTACTGCATTAAATACACAGATTCAGTAGATCATCAGAGAGACGTCAATGCTGAATATTCTGAAGAAAGGACAGACACAGCTATGGACATTAATTCGGAAGATGGGTGGATCTCATGTGAAGGTCAGTTTTATGAAAAAAAATGCCAGTATGATTTTTTTTGTTGTTGTTGTAAACACCTGGATTGAGTGTAGTACACTCAATCATGGATGTATGAGGGCAAAAATGTAGGTCAGATCATGGGAACTACAAGCTAGCCAACTTAAAATGGCAAAGTGACTTCGCAAAGGAAAAACACACACTCATCACAAGATGCTCTGTGCGTAGAGGAAGGTCATTACTATGATCCATCAACATACTGTACATAATTGGAGTACTCAAATATGAAGTTTAAAGGCAAGGTTCACCCGACATCAAGTTGGTTTTAATAAAAGCAGAACAATGAGGGAAACATATTAATGAAAGTTTGGTGAAAATCCACCAAAGAATAACAGAGTTATGGAATTTTTTACTTTTGAATTTGTGACGTCGCCTGCGAGCAGCTCCCCATATGTCATGTGATATAAATTCCATAAAAGTGCCGTTTTCTCAGAAATTTGAAAATGATTTTACCTGTGAATTTAATATGTTATCAGAAACATTATTTCATACATGCTTTTATGAAAAACCCCCATTCAGTTGTCATGACCCATTAAAATGGCAATTTATGGAGTTTATTTTACATGACTCATTGAGAGCTGATCGCACATGACATCACAAATTTAAAACTTTGAAACCTCATAACTCTGTTATTCTCTGATGGATTTTCACCAAACTTTCATTAAAGGTAAATTACATGATTGGGGGTAGTCCTCAACTTGGGCTGAAACTACTCTAGAATCAAGTAAACTCTGCAAGGATTCTCCTGTGAAAATCTTGTACCCAAACGTTGACTCATTCTCAAACAATGTCAATATCACTCGAAGCACGGAAACCTGCTGTGTGGCTCTCAAAGGGGCTTAATTTTATCGTCCCCGGGTAAAATTAAGATACTCCTATATATGTTTATGCTTGATTCTCCGTAAGTAAACATATTACAGACAAATCCTCCCCGGTGGGCGATCCACTCCTGCTAGTGTATAGTTGGTATATAATTCAAGTCATTTGGTTCTTGAGGCATTTTCAAGTGTTCCCAATCATGTCACTGACCTTTAATATGTTTCTCTCATTGTTCTGCTTTTTTTTTTAACCAACTTGATGTCAGGGTACCTTGACTGTAAGGTAAATAGTATTGTACTATATGGGGAAACATGAGCTTTAGTGATCACTTTGGTAACATTATACATGATCTAAATTTTGTACTAACTTTACTTCACTCATGTCGCCAGTGGAATCATACAAAAATCTAAACACTTTGCACAGCAAAATACAGTGTGTCCCAGAAAAAAGGAAACCGAGATTGATGAAGATATTTTTATATATATTAAGAACAAATATGACAAGAAAACCATACATAGTTAGGAAACACATTTCCTCCTCTTTAATCTGATACCAGTCTCACAGATTTCCATTCACGCATGACTGTACAAAAACAATCAGAAGGGAGACAGGTATAAAATCATTTGCACGAGCAAATTTGAAATTCAAACTCTCATCCTTGGATGCATTCAGAATATTTTCAATATCAAAGGACATTATTAAAAAGCCTGCTTTATCTTCTTTCATATGATACCACATTTGTGAAAAATGAGCGATGCAGGCGTAAGAAATGACAATTTTAAAAGATGCTTGCTTTCAGAAATGTTCCAAAATGCATTCATTAACCCCGTTTTCTGGATTTTGCAGCCAGCAACCAAGAAGTTTCCCTGCGAACACGATTTGGAGCCTTTTGTTGTTCCCCGAACAAGATATTGTGTGAAGTCAGCCGTGCGTGAACCTTTTTGTTCAGGTTGCTTCTAATCACCGCTAATAGCTCAAAATGTATTCATTCTAAAAATCATGGCTAAAACAGGATGTTTTCACTTTACTTATTCTCCGGCATACATTATTCATTTTTTACGAATGAGGTGTCAGATAAAAGAAGAAATTGTGAATTTTCATGCCATGGTTTTGTTTCTCAAAAGTAAGTACATGTGCTACCATTAAAATGCATTTAAGATGGAATATGCACGTGCAAATGAAATTTTGGTAGTACCAATATCAATTGTTTTAATTCAATAATGCGTGAACGGTGAAATATAATGTACGTATCAAATAAAAGAAGAGGAACAGAGCTTTACAATGATACCTAATTCACTGAGGAAGTTATTCATTATGACAGAATCATTTTGCCATGAAATCTGGTTTCCTTTTTTCTGGGACACACTGTATATAAAAGTAATCAAAATTTGTTCTTTGAAAATATGTGGTAACTGTATGAAATATGAAAACATAATCAGTTATGGTGTCGTCAGTTATGGCTGACATGCATAACTATGTGTTGTGTATCAAAGATTGTATGAATGTGGTAATAGACAGTTTGCAGTGAGCGGTGTGAATGTAATCTCTTAATTACTTCAAATATATTTAATATCCCAGAGGCAGATTGCAGTGAAGACTACAACAAAGACAAGGTTCAAGTGATTCATGTTAAATTGGAAGATATTGAGCCACACCAGACCATGCAGGAATGGCAGAAACAACACTGTGATATGACTGGTAATTATGTCACTTGATATTGCAGTAATATACTAGGTGTTGAAAATAAAACTTGTCAAGTCTGGTATTTAATAATACAAAAACTCTACACCAGATTATACTGGCATTGATATAGTTGCAGCTGAATAGCGAACATTTATGGTGGAGGTGGTTTGAATAAGATATCAATATTCAGTTTTATGTAATTCATGCTTATTTAAAAAGTTAGGGTTCAATTTGTGCTCAATATCCAGTCCCCTGTACGCCTGTACAAAATTGAAACTGTACAGAAATTAATTGGTGTGTGAGAGCGTATGTGTTCAGTTCCCACAAAATAGCAATAGACCCTATGGATAGCGCACATTGGAAACTTTGGTATGCCAGTTTACGTCCGATAAATGGAAATGCTTTATTCATATTCATCAGTAAATAGCCTGGCGACTGCTAGACTTTATTAAGTATCCACAGCCATTGTCTATTGCTATTTTGTGTGGACAAGGCACACACTCTCACACACCATTTGATTTCTGTACAGTTTCAATTTTGTACAGGGGGGTTGGATTTTGAGCAAAATCTGAACCCTAACTTGTTAAATAAGCAAGAATTACTGATTATTGGTATCATATTCAACCCCTTCCCCCCCCCCAACAAAACGGTTCACTATTCTGCTATAACTATACATGTACTCAATGCCAGTATAATCAGAGGGTGCTGTTGTTCTGCTGCCATCCCGAACATTTGGGCTCCGGTTTTATTTTAGAATTTGACTTTTTACCAAGTGTCCTGTTCTTTGTTTGTTGTTTGGAACTATTCTGTACCTGATTTATTTTATGTATAATTTAATAGACGATTAATGTGATTGTATAATAATGTATAGTTTGTTGTCATATGTAAATCAGGCAAATTTGAGTTTTATCACCTGATTTTATGTTTTATACTGGAAATAAATAATTAGATAAATAAATAGAGTGTAGATTTTGTGTTATTAAATGCACTGTATAACAATGTTTCCAGTGTAAAAAAATCTGAGCTACATGATTCCCCATGCTACTAGTGTCTTTGATACAGTCTAAAAATGAAGCCCTGAAAAAATTGCAGTGTAAACCAATCATTAAGTGCTTTAAAAAAGTGAAAATGATTGAGAGACCATTCCAGCTTTTCTCCATAGACTGCTGTGTTGCACAATTTCCAATCGCCCGATATAAAATTAATGTGCCAATTTGTTTCTGTACATATTGTACTAGTGACAGCATAACTGTCCATGCTTTTGTGTTCTAGGGTGTTTATTTGTCCATTCAAACACTGTCACATATGTCAGATAGCAAAGTTCAACAATTTTTTAAACGGATCTTCCACAGTGTTATATAGTGTCTTTAAATTCCAAACTTGACAAGTTTTATTTTTAACACCTAGTATTACAGGAAGTGTGTGTTAATGTTTCTGCTTGCATATGTATGATACTATTTTATTTACTCTTACCTTTACCAGTTTGGCACACATGTATCTTTAGCTCACCTGATCCAAGGGCTTACATGTATGTTAGCTATTGCAATCGATTTTTGTCAGTCATGCGTCAAGAATGAACATGTTCACATTTTCGTCTGCTTCATTTTCTTTTGGAGCGTGTAGGTTAACAGTCATACATGTAGCTCATTGAATGTGAAAACGGCTAATCTTGTATATCCGAAAACATGGTTTCCTTTTGATAACTGTAGTAATGTTACACAGATTTTAATGAAATTGGGTATGAAAGTGCATAATATCAAAATACAGCGTAAGTTTGATTTTGGATTATGTTTGTCAAAAATTCAGGTCGTAGCTTATGAAATATGTGAAAATAAATAATACATGTTCAGTTTAATAACATAAATTATGTTAGACAGATTTTGAATTTTGAGTATGTAAGCCAAAGGGCAATGTTCACATTTCATTAAAGGTGGGGTGTCTCTTTTGCATGCCTAAAATTTAACATTGTGCAAATACAGTGGTATATAGAAGATAATGCTTGTTTAGAACCTTCAGCAAAATGTAGGAGGTAGAAATGCAATTTTAGTGGAATTAAAGTAAACATTTGACTTCAATTTGATTTATTGTCTCACATAACAAAAATTCTACAAGTAGTTTGTACTAGCTTATATTTAGACAGTGCAAACCTCCATAGTGCAATTTGTTCTGTACACGTAGATGATCTTGCATTCTTTTCACTGTGCCTGACACATACCAGCGCAACCATACCATGGAGGGCCATGACCATACCCATGGACCTACTGTACTGTAGGTCCATGATATGCCTCTGTGAAATTTGGATCAGTGTGCCTAGGATGTACACTACATAAGTATTTTTTTTTGTGCATCTTGTTACAAAATCTAGGTAATTTCTGATCTTCAGATTTCACAGGCAAGTCCTTTATACCTGTGAAAAAATACATGTGAATGTCTTATGTGATATAACCATGAGTGTATACATACTGTATCTTTGATTTCATGGTACAAGACAGTGTAAGTAGTATGTACATATAGATAAATCATCTATTAACCTTATATTAATGGGGGGGGGGGGGAAGAGGTCAAATTGCCCCCCCCCCAATGAATTTTGTGACTACTCTGCCGCACAATATTTGTTGACCACGCCGCTTGCTGACTTTTTACTTTCAAGTCTTGTGCATCTTTTGAGACAATTTTCGTGAAAATAGGACATACCATTATGACGCTGCGCGAATTTTTTTACCTGCATCTTGGCCCAAATATTGTTCAAAAACGTGTCTTCATATGTACAAAATCAATGCAAATCATAAATGTATGATTATTTTTACTTTAACTGGTTGAAATGGAGTAATTTTATGCTCTTTCTGATCGCAAAAGTGTTCCCGACAAAGTTCATTGAAAAAATAATAAAAAACAAAAGGTCAAAAATCAAGGAAATACATACAAAATTCACAAAACAATAAAATACATAAGAAATTAATTCTGATTTGGTAAATTTTTTTGCAGGTAATTGTTAGAAATGTCAAAATGAATTTCAACAATAAATAGCATTCTACTAGCTATTGTAAGTGAGTTACAGGTGAAAACAATTTTATACAATTATTTCCATAATTTATTACTTTGAAAATATAAAAAGCATTTTTAGCTCATCCGATGAGCTTATGCCATGGCGTGGCGTCCGTCCGTCCATCCGTCCATCCGTCCACAGTTTTGAAAATGTTTCTTTTTTGTCATTTCTCAACCGATTTTGATTCTGATTGTTTCATTTTATAGGGCTAGGTGGGGGATTTAAAATTGTGAACTTCATTATATATGTTAATTTATGCAAATTTATTCGAAATCACACAAAATGCTTCTTCTCCTTCATTTCTCAACCGATTTTGATTGTGATTGCTTTATTTGGTAGGGCTGAGCTATGCACATTAAACTTCTACACAGAATTTTGAAATTATACTCCATTAATTAATTATGGTAATTTATGCAAATTTATTCCAAAAATAACAAAAATTGCTTCTTCTCCCACGTTTCTTGACGGATTTTCAATTCTGTTTGTGATCTGAATGGCTAGTGGGGGTCAAAGACTCTGCACACAATTTTGAAATATAATATGCAAAATTTAAAATTAATCAATTATCAAGATCTTATTCTCAAAAATACAAATAAAATCACAAAAAATATGCTTCTATGTCATTATTTGCTCAACCAATCTTTGATTTAGTTTGCTTTATCTGTAGAGCTAAGCTTGGTACACTAAACTTCTACCAGAATTTTTAACTGTGCTTGCATTATTTAATTATGGTAATGATGCAGATTTATTAAAAATAAAGAAAATTGCTTCTCGCTCATTCTTGACCATATTTTTGTCATGTCCTTCGAGGCAAGAACTAATATTTTCTCACTATAAATTTGTTGTGTATATAGTTCCTTCCGGGACATCAAATTATAATTTTTGTTGACCAAGTTATAAAATTACCACAGGAAATTTCGGATATATGATGTGCGAGATGCCGGCATGAGCGCTACGTCGATTGACGTTTTTAGTTGGAAAATTTACCACATACACGTTGGCTACTAGTTTAATTCGGATTCTATGTGCAACAAATTTTCGTGGCGATCAGGCGATCGTTGCCAGATACTGAAGGGGGGATCAAATTGACCCCCCCCCCCCCCCAAAAAAGTAAAAACTGGTCTAACATTGCCCATTCTAATAGGTTTATGAAAGGTATCAATAGATGCAATCACCGTATTGATTTTAAATTTATCAAATAACCTCACATCCAGGTCGCCAGAGCAAATTGTGAGGAGACTACAAAGACAAGGTTGAACTGATCCAAGTAAAACTAAAGATGATGACCACAACAGACCATACAGCAGCAAGATGGGATGAATGGTAAATATATGTCTCTTGTCTAGTACACATATCTGAATATCACTTGATGCCCAGTAAACAAATTCAGGAATTGGGGTCTGAGAATCTAAGGCAAATAGATAGGTCTGAAAACTAAGGAACTGGCAACCATTAATTGGAGTATGATCTTCATGTTGTTCATTGACAGCAGAAGCGACAACAGTAAATTTTTCTCTAAAGACACTGTTAACAATGTTTCCAGTTTAAAAAAATCTGAGCTACATGATTTATCCATGCTACCATGTCTCTGATACGATCTAAAAATGAAGCCCTGAAAAAATTGCAGTTTAAACGATCATTAAGTGCTTTAAAAAGTGAAAATCGTTGAGAGAGCATTCAGCTTTCCCCCATAGACTTACTGTGTTGCAGAATTCCTATCGCCGATAGAAATTCATGTGCCAATTTGTCTGTACATATTCGACTAGTGAGAGCAAACTGTCCAAACTTTTTATTCTAGGGTGTTAATTTTAGTGCCCAAAGTTTTCCTGCTTTCTAAATGTAAAATTCTGCTTTCTTCTGCTTTACAAACCTCAAAATCTGCTTCCTCTTCGCCTTTCCAAATTTCACCCATTTGAAATTTATTGAAAATCAGAAAAGACTTTTTTCTTATTTCAAATGCCATGGAAATCGTGCAAAAATGATTGCCTAATTATTATGCATTTTGAAACCAAGAGAGGTATACTTATATATATATTAACTAAAATTTCTTGCCAAAATTCACTATTTATGGAATTTTTGTTATTATTTTAATTTTTTTTGAAAAAACTGTGTTTTCCGCTTTCTATCCCCGTTTTCCGCATTTTTGCCGGAAATTTTGGGCACTAGTTAATTTGTCCTTCAAACACTGTCAGAATGTGTCAGATTGCAAAGATCAACCATTTTTTAAATGGTCTTCCACCATGTTATATAGCCATTCTTAATTGGAAAAATATTGCCTTATTTGGTTGTTTGCACTTAACAACTTACAGAAGGATCTGAAAATATCACACTATATTGATAACATGTAAAAAGGCCCTCTGCTAGACCCTTCTCTCCGCCACACAAAAATTGTAATATTTTTGAAGAAATTCTGAAGGTTTTACCTGGAATTGTTCTTAAAGGCAAGGTTCACCCTGACAAAAGTTGGTTTTAATAAAAGCACAGAACAATGAGAGAAAGCATATTAATGAAAGTTGGCGAAAATCTACCAAAGAATACAGGTTATTATTGAAGGTTAAAGTTTTGAATTTGTGACGTTACATGCGAGCAACTCCCCAATATGTCATGTGATAAAAATTCCATAAATGTGCCGTTTTCTCAGAAATTTGAAAATGATTTTACCTGTGAATTCAATATATTATCAGAAACATTACAGTACACATGCAACTATAAAAAAACAACATTCAATTATCATGAACTATTAAAAAAGTTACAATTTATGGAATTTATATTACATGATATATGGGGAGCTGCTCGCATGTGACGTCACAAATTGAAAACTTTGAAACTTCATATATGTGTTATTCTTTGTGGGATATTCGCCAAACTGTCATTAATGTGTTTCTCTCATTATTCTGCTTTGATTCAAACCAACTTAATGTCAGGGTGAACCTTACCTTTAACCCGTTGGAGACGATTTGATTTCACTGTAACACGCATTTTCCATAGACCCCAACACAAGTTAACTCGTACTTAGTCTCCAACGGGTTAATGTAATTTATGTATTGGTTTTATTACTCTGGGACTGGTCAATTTAACACTTTGGGTGCACTCAAAGTGTTAAAATCATAATCATATAAACTGCCAATAACATTCACCTTAACCAATCAAGTTGCTAGATAGAACTGAACAGCTTGATTAATCTACATGTATCACAAAATTGATAAATGGTGTAATGTGACATATATCGAAGTGTATGCTCTCAGTAATTGATATCTCTGAAAACGAAAGTTCCAGACATTAGCATTAGCATCCCATGTGACTAATATACTGTATTTGCAAGACAGTGCACATAATTCTGTACACAGTCATTCAAATGGATAAATCATAATCCTCACTGAAAAAATATAAATCGATGAAATATGATTTTTATTTTTTTAAATTGATTAAATGACAGGTCCACATGGAGAAATGGCAGAGAGCGATGAAGACTACAAAGATAAGGTTGAAACAATCCATGTAAAATTGGAAGACGGTGAGCCACAACAGACCATACAGGAATGCCAGTTCCAACAATATGTTATGAATGGTAAATTACATGTAATTTACTTGTTAGTACACATATGTTTGTGCATCTATTGTGAAGTGGTACTGGAGACATGTTTTGGGATTTCATGTCAATCTGTCCTTCCATGTTTCTATAACACTAGCCACAATATCTGAAGAATGAAATAAATTTTGTCAAAATGTGGCTGTGTAAAGAAAAGGGTCAGAGTAAAAGGTTCGAGGTTACTTTTGTGTACTTTGTGGAGGTGTTGTGGCTGAATGGGTAAGGCCGTGGCTTCTCTATTGAGAGATCCCTGGTTCGAATCCTGCCACGGCGTCTGTGCCCTTGGGTAAGACACTTTATCTGCAATACCTCTCTCCATCCAGGAGTATAAATGGGTACCTGGTAGGGCATGAGAATGACTTAGGTTGTTTGGCTTGATGCACCTCCTTGGCAGCTCAGCTAGGAATACTCCCCAGGGAGTGGAAATAGTGCACATCTTTGTGCAGGCTGGAAATGTATCCCAGTGACCAGGGTAATAATATCCAAGCGCATTGAGACTGATCTCATTGGTGATTATGCGCTATATAAGAAGTAGACTATTATTATTATTATTATTATTATTATTATTATTATTATTATTATTATTATTATTGTTGTTGTTATTATTCAATGTCTGAAGAAATCAAAGATGGATTTTGGTGAAACATATGTATGTATCACCATAAACAAAAGATTTGATTCAATCTTGAGGTCATGGGTCGCAGGTCAAATTTAAGGACTATTTGTGTTCCATGTAGCCAGTTAACTTCATTTAAATTCATAATTTTGCATTAGTAATATTAACAGAGTTTCTAACTTCTATGTTACAAGGTTTTTGTAATTATTAATTTGAAACAGATTTTCTCTTTGTTTTTGGCATTTGGCATTGTTGGTTTAATAAGTAGTTTCTTTTTATGTATCTTCAACTTCTCATTTTACTTTCTACCCATCTTTTGATTTCAGTTTCTTCAAGAAATGAAGGTGTGGGTCATTTTGATTTCAACCAACTGGCAGAATGCAGTGGTGTCCAAAGTGTTGATGCAAGCATCACTACAAGGCCTTCTGAAAAAAGAACCGAAGTATTTAAAGCTTTTTATCATGTCATTAACTTCAATAAAGTTGCAAATTGTGCTCCAACAAAGTCAAGAGTTGTCGAAAGGGAAAATGATCTCACAACTTACATGGACATTCCTAACAGTGAGACACTATCAAGTATAATGTGTTTGAATTCCTCCAGTCAGCAAAATAGTCTTGCTACACACGCACTACACACAAACAATCTCACTTGTAAAAACACTTACATCACAGAAAACTTGAGGATTGACACTGGGAAAAACTCATTTAAATGTGATGTGTGTGGTAAAGCATTTAGTAGAAAAAATGATTTGAAACGACATTTGAGGATTCACACTGGAGAGAAGCCATTTAAATGTAATGAGTGTGGTGATGCATTTCGCCAGAAACATCATCTTACAGGACACATGAGGATTCACACCGGGGAGACCCCATTTCAGTGTAAAGAGTGTGGTAAAACATTTGGTCAAAATTACTCTCTTACAGAACACA
Organism: Eucidaris tribuloides; assembly: GCA_001188425.1. Taxonomy (NCBI): domain Eukaryota; kingdom Metazoa; phylum Echinodermata; class Echinoidea; order Cidaroida; family Cidaridae; genus Eucidaris; species Eucidaris tribuloides. The sequence goes on along the minus strand of JZLH01S0588841.1, from coordinate 2,953 downwards.
TGATCATTCACACTAAGGAGAAGCCATTTAAATGTCAGCAATGTGGCAAAGCATTTGGCGCGAAAGGTGGTCTTACTAGACATGCCAGTATTCATACTGATGCAAAGCCATTTAGGTGTAAAGAGTGTGGTAGAGCATTTACAAGAAATTGCAATCTTACACGACACATGACGATTCACACTACAGAGAAGCCATTTGAATGTAATGACTGTGGTAAAGCATGTAATTGCAGGTTTACGTTGATGGCCCACACGAGGATTCACACCGAAGAGAGACCATTTAAATGTACGGAATGTGGCAAAGCATTTGGTAGAAAAGGTGATTTCAAACAACATATGAGGATTCACACTGGAGAGAAGCCAAATGTAATGAGTGTGGTAAAGCATTTCGTCAGAAAAGTCATCTTACAGGACACATAAGGATTCACACTGGGGAGACGCCATTTCGATGTAAAGAGTGTGGTAAAGCATTTGCCCTGAAAAGCAATATGAAACAGCACATGAGGATTCACACTGGAGAGAAGCCATTTAAATGTAAAGAGTGTGGTAAAACATTTAATTGCATGTTTACCCTGACAGCCCACACAAGGATTCACACTGGGGAGATATCATTCAAATGTAAAGAGTGTGATAAAACATTTAGCAAACAAAGTAATCTTACGCAACACTTGAGGATTCACACTGGGGAGAAGCCGTTTATATGTAAAGAGTGTGGTGACGCCTTTGGTCATAAAAGTACTTTGAATAAACATGTAAGGATTCACGCTATAGAGAAGCCATTTAAATGTAAACACTGTGGTAAAGCATTTACTAAAAAACGAAGTCTCATAGATCATCTGAAGATTTATGCTGGGGACAATTCATATAAATGTATAGAGTGTGATAAGACATTTAGTAATACTAGAAATCTTAAACTACATATGATGATTCACACTGGAGAGACACCGTTTAAATGTAAAGAGTGTGGTAAAGCGTTTGGTCAAAAAAGTACTCTTACCGGACACATGATGATTCACACTGGGGAGAAGCCATTTAAATGTAAAGATTGTGGCAAAGCATTTGCCAGGAAAAGCAATCTTAAACAACATGAGGATTCACACCAGAGAGGAACCATTAAAATGTGAAGAGTGTGCTAAAACATTTGGTCAAAAAATCCATCTTGCAGAACACATGATGAGTCACACTGGGTTGAAAAAATTTGATTGTTGGCAATTGTTCAAATCATCGGTAAAAACTCTACACAAATGGGTACCTTTATAGAACACAATACCATTCACAATGCGGAAGAACCATTTAACTCTTTGTGCGCAGGACTGTGAAACCCCTGCGAGCTGAATTATTTTCAAGGAGGGGTGAAGGAGTATGATGAAGTGTCCAGTCAACAAAGTTAAATAACCCACACGGGAGAAGAGTCATCTAAATGTCATGAGTGTGATATAATATTTATTCATACGATTGATCTTACCGTACATGGAGGTCAAGAGGAGTCACACCGGAAAATAGCATAAAGATTGAGATAAAGTATTTCTTACTGATCCACCTGGGGGATTAATACCTATGAAATGCCATAGTAATGTGAAGAGTGTGGTGAATCAAAATGTTGATGAAGAATTCAAATGCCAAAAAAATATGTGCGTATTGCTATTCTACAAGTATGTAATTCACAACCCAATAATATGTGGCTTGGTAAGCATCTGCCTCCAATTATATTGTCGGCGTTCATCCGAACTGTCCTATCAGTCGATTTTGGTCAAAATATCGATTTTGAGATTTTTGCAGAAAATGAAAGTACAAGTCCTACTCTATATATGGTTAAATTTCTAGGCAGCAATTTATTTTATTTTCTGAGATATGAGGGGATTTTAAAGGCGATGCCATATAAATTTTTGATAAAATGCACCAATCCCATTGGAAACGTGTACTGTAGCACAGTAAACAAGAACTGTGCGCATTTAATATGCAAATAAGCGGTCATCAAACGCGCGTATCTGCATTGCATTGACGTTGCACGTGAAAGAGAGATACGACGCTTTGCTTGATCACGCGTATTGAAAATGCGGTCAGCGTTGTTGAATTCCCTATGGCGTTTTAGTACAGGGAAAATCTAACCCGCTCAAACCGAAATTACAAGCATGTAGCTCTTTGGGGATATTTTTTCTGATTCTTGGTTCTGTGTAAAAATAAAGACATCAATGTTAAGCAATTGTCTCGGTTTTTCCTATCATGTATATTTCTAGCAATAAAAATCTTGTAAGGCTTGGGACAAAAAGTGACAATTATAGTAAACTTTGAAGTCGATTTTTTCTGAAATGAGTTTCCCACTGTCGTATGAAGATGCGACGGTTCGGATGACCGCTGACGATATGTGTACAGGAGGGGTTTTAGTATGGCGATATGGTGACTTAACTGGTTTATCAGTACATGTAGACAAAAATATGAATTCTGTAAGTTCGGTTTTTATTGTGTCCTTTCAATGAAATAGGTGGTTTTCTGTATTTAATACATGTGTAATACATTGTGAATTGTCCATAAGTTACCAGCATAGTTCCATGTGCAGAGTCACCATCAGCATAAGTGTAGTTTGGACTGTCCAGGGGGGCAATTGTAACTCCCTGGTAATGATGTTTGTGAGGTTTATAGGTGCATTTGGTACATTGGAACACTGATAATACATGTATTTCATATGCACTTTAAATGTAACTTTACAATTTTAAAACATAGAAAAAGACATGTTTTACCAATGAAGTTTAAACATGCATCTTATTTGTTTTGTGGGCATCTTGTCTCAAAAAGGTAAAGTTGTTGGTGTATACTGCCCCCCCCCCAAACTCGACAAGAGAGCATAACTGACATTTTGGTGTTTTCGGAGATATTGAGCTAAATGTATTTGTTCTAATACATAAAGCCCTATTCAGTGTCCTGAAGCAGATTATGAAACACAGGGACACTTCTAA
>JZLH01S0588764.1:0-14324 GCA_001188425.1 Eucidaris tribuloides | reverse complement strand
AAGCTTTCTCAACTAAGTTCAAATATTCTCATAAGCTAACTACTGACAATTTCAAACAGTCAGTCAAATAACTGTAAGCTTTTATAATCTCGAGACACATTTCTTAAGTCTCAAATGAATGCAATACTATAACAATGAACATTCAAGTTCATAGCAAATTCAAATCAGTAAGCAACATCATAATTAATGTAGCTTTAAACAACAGCCATAATCATGAACAAAATCTATACAAAGATAATTATCTTGTACAAAGAATTAACAAATTTAACACACAAGTGAAAAATATCGGACTTACCTAATTAAAGAGCCAACACTCAAATACCAGTTCACAAGCAAGCAGATTTGAAAACAGTGAAATCAGCTCAATTAACAAGAGTCAGGATATACAAATCCTATGAACCCTGAATTCATGTAAGTTTCTAACACAACTTGGAAGAAAGTAGTAACTCAAAATGCTTCTCGAACGATAAATGACGATATAGCTGAACTATGCTTGCCGCTGAAGTATGTACAGAAGTATTTGAAGATGAAACGATGGCAGGGCAGAATGAAAAACTTGTGCTCCTCCTAACATTTTATATTCAAAAGTTTGGAGAATAGCCCCATAGCTTTCTACATGGTATCACATTAACCAATCAAATAATCTCACTTCATTAAAACTTTTGCCATTAGCTAAACATAATTATTAGGACAAAAGAACTTCTCCTATTGGACTGAGGTCACCTACCAATGATGTCACCAATGACATCATCACCTGATTCCTGGTAGTAAACATTGACCAGTGGGTATCCCCTTTTCTTCAAAACAATGTGACGTCACCTTAGTCACTAAACTTGTAGGTAAACTTTTGCTTCATGCCAGCCCACTCAAGGAGGTCGTAAACTTTCGACATAAACACAACAGACCCACTCCCTTATTTTGATCACCAGATCTTAAAGTAACCCTTCACAAAATATATGATGGGCAACTCCTTAACATAGTACATAGTACTGATAGTTCATCATAAACCTTATCAATACGTTTAACATGAAAATATATTGTCTTCTAACTGTAAGACAGCTATACGGTTATGTACATTAAATTAAACCAGATATCATTATCTTTAAAACAAGAGTCAACATAATAACTTCTCAAAACACTGTACATGAACATAAACTCTCTGGATATCCAAACATCCAGGTACATTATCTTAAACAAAATACAATAACTAAAACACACATGTCATACAAAAAGTGTAAACATAATAGTGATCAATCCTAAATTACAAGATAATCAACAATCTTTTAAATGCACAATTACATATACAACATACAGTTAGCAAAGTACCCCTTTAATTCCAGAGGGTCATTTCGTCCAGTCTACCAGATTTCTGTGTAGTGACGTGTGTGATGACGGCATTAAATTTCTGCCTAAACATAAACACTGCTAGTGGAGGAATTCTCATTGACTGGTATGGAGATTTATTGGTTACACCTGTCCGTTATAGAGTAAAGTCCAGGGAAGGCACTTAACTGGGAAAGCTGAGGTCATGACCCAGTGACCCTGTGTACAGTTCATAGTGTACAGATAACTGAGTGTACACAGCAATACTATAGTCATTACTGCCATTCTCCTTTCCTCCTCTTCTTCTTCATTATTATTACTATTATTATTATTATTATTATTATTATTATTATTATTATTATTATTATTATTATTATTATTATTATTATTATTCTAACCCAAATTTCCTTGGGGTTACAGTTGAAAATTGGATTCCCACCTCCAAACGAAAAACTTTAGGATAGGTTAATAAGTGAATGACTAAACCTGATGATTATGGTCTAGTTTTCTAGTCATACTCCATATCATATGATTTGTTTTTGCCCATTATTTTGACATCTTTATTATTTGGCTAAATATGTTAGTGCTACCATGTCCTTACTCTGTATAAATTTCACTAATTATCAAGTGTGCAAATTATACTACTTTTACCATATTTCCAATAAACCTGTGAGTATGCAAACTAAATATTTCTTTCAAAATATGTACTGTAGGTTATGTAACTTATTTGCACCACAAATTACTTTCACATTTCAACTGTATGACGTATCTTGGAATTCTGACATTATTTTTCATCTACTTGTCTGCTGTTAAAGGTAAATGACATGATTTGGGTAGTCCTCAATTTATGCAAGGATTCTGCTGGGAAAATTTTGTAGTCAAAAGTTGACTCATTTTGAAATACCTTCCATCAGTGAACCTTATGACAGACAAATTTGTTGTGTAGCTTTCTATAAGGGATTAATTTCTCTTGGGCCTCAAAAAAATAAAGTGTTGGTATGTTCATGTTTGATTCTCCTCAAGTAAATAAATTCAAGATAAATCCTTCCAGCCAGGAAATACAATCCAGCTGGTGTATCTTTGGTATATCTTTCAACCTGTTTTTTTTTTTTCTCCCAATCATGTCATTGCCCTTGAATCCTTTCATAAATTAATAAGATTGTAATGCATTTATCAGTATGAATTATGTTTTCAACCCCTGAACTTGTTTTAGTATTATATTGAAACAATGAATTGGATATTTTCTGACTTGGTTTCATTTCAGAAAAGGCTGCGAGTATGTACCGGGATGTTCTTGGGGCTACAGTCAGCGAACCAATGGTAAGAATGAAGTTGGGCAAAATATGTTTTAAAGTTGTAATGATATATTTACTACACACACACACACACACACACACGCAAATGTGGACAAAACACATTTGTTGTATCTTATTTAAACGCTGAAAGTATGGACACTAGTATTGGTAATGAAGCCATGCCAGCATCATGGATATAGCAGTGAAGAGTTTTGCTTAAATTGTTCTTTTACAAATTTCTAGGTAATTTTTGATTCCTTAATTGATTGATGAAAGTAGATTAAGCAAGCTAGACCCAAAGAGAAAAGGCCTTCTTGTTATTTAGTTTATTCTGTCTTGAACCCAACAGTCAATTTAGATATTTTACTTCTCAACTTCTTAAAGACAAAATACTCATTTACAGTAACATATAATTCAATGAATTTAAGTAATGCTCAAAATCTACTTTCATTTTTGGGGTTTTTATTGTTACTGTTATTACTGTAGTGTATCTACTTTCTCTTTTAATACTTCTCTCTTATTTTGTTGAAGAAAAGATTATTAGTACTGCATCCATGTTGTTTATCGTAAATACAGACATTCAAAATTTCTCAAATGTTAGGCATTCTTATAACTTATTTCTTATCAGTAGCTGTTAGTATTGGCTCTTTTCATTTAGTGTATTGTAAATTTTAAAGTAGTCAAGCACTAAGTGAAATAAGACCAAAATAAGATGATTTGTCTTGCAGCCATTACCAGAGCATGGAGTGTCTGTCATTTTCGTCGACCTTGGAAACACAAAACTAGAACTGCTGCACCCTCTGGGAGAGAAAAGTCCCATCGAAAACTTCCTGAAGAAAAACCGTGATGGGGGAATGCACCATATTTGTATAGAGGTAAGCCAAGTCAAATTATTCATTTTTTTTAAAGGGCAGTGACATGATTGGGAGAAATAACAAAAATGCCTCTGGAACCAAACTGGTTGAAAGATATTCCAATGGATACACCAGCTGGTGTGTATCTCCTGGCTGGAAAGATTTATCTTGAATTTGTTTACTTAAGCTAAATCAAGCATGATCATACTGTCACTCTAGTTCTCTCCAGCCCCGATATAAATAGATCCCGTAGAAAGCTACACAACAGAGTTGTCTGTCACAAGGCATACTGATGGACATTATTTTAGAATGGGTTAACTTTTGACTAAAATTTTCACAGTAGAATCCTTGCACAGTTTACTTAATTCTAGAATAGTTTCACCCGAAGTTGAACACGTTCCCCAATCATGTCATTTACTTTTAATGTGGGTATATGTATTTTTGTTGTAACAGAGACATTTTAGCACATAACTGTGTTGATAGTATATAGATACATGTATATCAAGTCTGTGAGCAAGACTACCAGTGTGCCTCAAGATGGCTCCAGAATAATTTAGTGCTGTATCAAAAAGGTTAACCGACTGTTACCGACCGTAAAAATTCAAAACCGGTTTGAATTTGTAGGTTTCAGTTAACCGTTTTTGTAATTTTGCTACAGAAACATAGTCACTTTTATCTATGTATTTGGAAAAAAAAATTGATATGATGACAAAATTTAAGAAATTCCATTGTTTTCCAAATATTTGACTAGTGAGCAAATGGTTGTGAAATATTATTTACCTTGAATGCTAGCATGTTGGCGTGGTTATTCCATGGAATAAGAATATTGATTTTCAGAGAAGGAGGTTCAAATATTGTTATTAGGTTAACCGAAACCGACCGGTTTTCATGAAAGGTTAGCCGGTTTTGGAAATAACCAGAATGATACAGCTCTAGAATAAAGACTGAGTGAAGTGGACCTCAAGAACCTGCCTGCACAAGTCTACATGTATATTTACCCCTGCACAAAACACCCACATTGCATTCCCATTTGCATATCTCCACTGTTTGAGACGACATGGTTGTTCTGTACAACAAATTGCACTGTTACAGCGAATACTGATAGTACATCTTTTAAAAAGAGTAATAATTTACACAGCAGAATCCTTGAATACGTTATCTAATTCCAGAATAGTTTTGTGCCAAAATGAGGATTGCTTCCATTTATGCTATTTCCCATTAAGAACAAAGGTTAATAAGATAAGTTTAATTGCACAAAATATCAGAGCCCTTCAGAGGAATCGGCTGCCCCTCCCCCAAAAAAAGAAAAAGAAAAAAGGGGGGGGGGGGGGAGAAGAAAAAAGGAAAAGAACAGTAAGGCCTTTTTAATATGGGAAGTTGATTTTGTTTACTTTTAGTAAGATATTTGTACATGTTTTTCTTATTTGATAATTAAAAGTTTACTTGCCTGATTGAGCAAATAAATTGTAACATTTTGAACTTATACTTGCCCAACACAAAATTTTACTTGCCCTGGGTAAGCAGGCAGTGCTTGTGTTTAGCATTGTTTACAGTGTAATACATTTATATGTGTACTTACAAACACACGTAGTTACTTACCTAACTACCTACATATGTTCAATCAAACAAACAAACAAACATATATACATACATATGTACACATCTACAAAGATACCCTGGGTTTATGGAGATTAAGGTTTACTGTGTATAGCTGTGTAAATCCTAGTCAGTTAAAAAAAAAAAAACATTCCCTCACATTACTGCAAACATAGAAACTCACTTGTTCCATTTAGTGATCTATGTATGCATGCCAGTAATAATGCTACTTATCATGTATTAGACCTGTTTATTGAATGATGCTGGTATAGACAGATGTCTGGAATAAAGTCATTTTTTTTACATGATTTCCTTAAAAAATTAAAACCAGTAGGAACCAGATCCTCTGTTGCAGTGTCTTTAAGACCTGATCCTGTATTGTATTTGGTACAGGTAAATGGTTGAAACTTTTTCCCTTTATATCTTTGAATTAAAGCCCAAATTTAGTTTTGGGGATTTTTTTTTATTTGAAAGCTTTATGCCCAAAAGTCATATCCCACTAATAACATATTCTGAATGTGTTTAGTTTTTTTTTAATTAATTAAAGGTATTGGCTAACATTTACCACAGTTAAAAAAATCTGAGCCGCATGATTCCCCATGCTACCAGTGTCTTTGATGAGGTCTAAAAATGAAGCCCTGAAAAAATTGTATTTCCAAATGATTATTTAGTGCTTTAAAAAAGTGAAAATCGTAAGTTGACCAGATTCATTTGCCCATTTCCTCCCATAGACTTACTGTGTGTACACCTAGGTTAATAAAACTCGCCCCGAGTATTATTGTTTATTCATGTATAACTTGCCATTGGCAGTGTAACTTTCCAAACTTTTGTATTCTAGGGTGTTTATTTGTCCATTTGAACACTACTATGTAGCTCAGATATCAAAGTTTGACAATTTTTTAAATTGAAGCTCCACAATGTTAGCCTATCACTTTAATGAAAAATCTTGGGGGGGGGGGGAGCAGTATCTCTGCTCTTTCAGCATGAGGTATAACTCATAGAACTCTTAACACGTTATTAACCCTTTGGATGCTAATAATGTAAAATATAGTTGAAGAATCTGGGGTCGCCCCCCACCCTCCCCCCCCCCACCCGAGAGGGTTTTTTCATTAATTACATTTACAAAAAAACTAAACAACTCACATTCAGAATATGTTATTGGTGGATATGACTTTTGGGGCAATAAAGCTTTGTCAATAAAAAATAAAAAAAAAATCCCCAAAACCAAACTTGGGCTTTGATAGTAGAGACCTTTTCACACAGCTAGTTTAAATTTTATTTTTAAAGTCCATGTATAGTTTTAGTTGATCAGGCAAATTTATCATCAATCTTTCACAAAGTATCGTATTGGCACGTCAGATATCTGAAACCAACATCAAACCTACTGAGAAGTGTTCATAATGTCATATTGTGATTTTAAAATGAGTAGGGAGCAGATACCACTGTATATGTCTTTCCCCTATGGGAAAAAGTCCCCCACCAACTTTAACAAAAATTTCCATCTATTTCTGGAGAGTGCAAACATTTCAAAGTGGTAGATTTTTAGGACATTTATAGATAATGTACAAATGTAGGTTTAGCTTAAAAACACAAAAGGAGAAAATTCATTAAAAAAAAACTTTTTACCAAAATATATCAAACTGATGACAGCATTTGTTGATTCTGTCATTCTTTATGGAAAAACAAATATTCTTGGCCTTTTTTAGTGATACACTTTGGTTAATGTAGTAAATTAATATGAACGAATATGATGCAGTAGTGTTGAAATGTTGAAAACAGTCCTATAAATTTTTATTGAAACTTGTTATTTGCTGGTATAACATTATGTTAGTATAGACACCACAGAGTCAGCAGTCATTATCAAGAAAAAATGTTTGCTTGTCATAAAAACATGGCAGCTATTCATATAATACCAATGACTAGAGAATGTTATGCCTCATTAAACTTAAGACCAGTAACCTTGTGTCTGTAGTTGTTTGGGGGAACCCCACCATTTGCAGCTTTGTATTTCAGATAAGTTGGAATTTGATCTATTGTTTCTAGAAAATTTAACTAAATTGCAGAGCAAATATTTCACAGAGAAAATTAAAACTGATGAATGAAAAATAATAATGATATGTAATATAATAATAATATATAAAGAAAAATTCATCCTGAAGGAACATAAGCCCTATGAATACTGTGCAAGAGCTTGATGTGCATTCTTCTGGAGAAAAAAAAGACATTCATTTTAAGAATACAAGTTGTATACAACGTTTTCAAAATTGTGCTGCCAGATTACTCACCTACACCAACAAACCCACTCATGTTACACCAGTCCTCACTCCTTTTATTGGCTCCTTGTCGATTTAAAACGCATTACATTTAAGATTCTCCTCCTTGTGTACTGCACACTTACACACATCTACCCCTTCTTAATGTATCTATAAGAAACCTGCATATTTACACCCGGGGGAGGGGGGGGGGCCACTTGACCTATGATGTGATACCTATGTGCCACACCGAAGTCGAAAATCGGGGGCTTTTAGGTCTTAACTGGCTTGAGCGAAAAAATGGGGTCTCCGGAACTGGAGCGAAGACCTTAGAAGACCTAAAAATGCTATTCTTCGGAACTGCACCATGGCGAATTTCCGGCGCGCTGAAAGTACATACTCTAGCCCGAATCCACGCTGCGAAAGCAGCGCAGCCGGGCCAAAGTCAGTAGCGAAATGAAGTATGAGCTGGAGCTGCCATTTAGGGATGCATTGGTATGAGGAATGGCAAATTTGGGGGTCTCTGGAACTGGAAAAATAAAATTTTCTGTGGCTTCTGAAATTGTGATGCTCTGGAACTGAAATTTAGGGCTGAAAATGAGGGTCTCAATCGCAGCACATACATGTAGGTATCATACAATTATACATGAGTGCACCCCAGCCCTCCCCCGGGATTTACACCCCTCCACGAAATCTCCATTCTTCAAACTTGCAAATCCTACCTGTATCTTGAGTCAAACATAGTTGGGGCAGCTTTTGTCATCACACGTAGGCCCAAGACTCTGGAACAATCTTCATTTCTTGATATGTCAAACAACATCCATTCTTCAGTATCTAAACTGTATCTAAAAAGTTACCTCTTTAATCTAGCCTGACACCTTTTCACTATTTCATTAACATCATGAATCATGTTCATGTTTTTCTATTATGTTGTTTTGTATTCTTATTGTCATTTTCTTTGTTTGTAATGTGCCATGAGCATCTATTAACTAATGGAATGTGCACTGTTTACGAATTCATTATTGATATTTATTTAGTTGTATTATTCATAGATCCTTAATAAATTCACTGTAGCATAAAATGATATTGTAAATGACTCAACAATGACAAATAATAGCTGTAGAGCTGGACCATTCATTGGTGGATTGAATTTGTACAATGAGTGCAATCTCACATTATTGCACTTCACATTATTAAAGCATCATTTAATACGTATGTTTATGTTTGGCCAGTACATTCAATTCAATCTGCTGTCTGCCTTGGATAAGCAAATTTGTTCAATGACTGAAAGACAAAAAAAAATTGGATGAAGGCTGTTACCATGGTAACAGATAAGGTGCATTATATGATTCGTTGGGATATTTGTGCAGTGATGGGACCAAAATGGCTCTGTCCTACCCCATACCCATTTATAACATACCCAAAATCTATAAATGTGTTTTTTTAATCAAGAAATCAAAAGCAAACCTGAAATGGTTGTGATATCTGTCCCCCCTTTGTGACTTGATGCCTTTATGTCAGATTTTCAAGGAAATCTTGTCTTGAAAAAAAATCTTCTTTTTATGTATTGGAAAGTATACTCATCCAATTTGAAACACTAACAAAAGTGTTCAAGTCTGTAATGGCTCTTGACATCAACTTGCTGTAGCCTTGAGGCCGTCCACAGAAACTTGTGTTACATTAAATAAAATAAAAAAATCCCCAAAATTAATTGGATCATAGATTTAAAAAAAAAATCAAATGAAAAGAAAATAAATTTTATGTGCTTTTATATAAAGAAAACACACATAATTTCTGTTTTGTAGAGCTCTCTAAAAAATTAATAACATTGCTACAGACAATAGATTCACAAATTCTTTGTGCAAATGCTATATAGCAACCTTGTAAGCTATTAGTTAAAAAAAAATAAAAAAATCATTAAATGAAAATATGAGAACCCTGAATTATCTAACTAAACACTACACAAAAAGTAAGTTCCCCTTATTCAAAATACCGTATCTTTTTAACGAAATTATTTTGAGCAAAATAATTTTGAAGGAGTGCTTCTGGACTCATTGCCTAACTTCTGTGTGAAAATGTGATCGATCCGTCAAGTCATGCATGAGTGAGCACATATTAAAGGCAAAAAGTCACTTTTCAAAAGTCACAAGGGTCATTTTGGGGGATTTCTGATGCAGGATTTTGACAAATTCTGTTTCTGGTGAATGATTAAGGGCTATTTATGTTACTCATCTATCGTTTGACCCCCTTACACCTCCCCTGACACTTTTTGCATACTTTACGCCAAGGTGAGCTCAATTTAAAAATTTCCGTCCTTCCTGAATTTTGAAATTGTAAAATCTATTAAGTTTATTGAAAAAAATGAAATCTGATATTTTTCAGCAACATGTATCTTTACCTGTTGTACGAACATGAGAGGTTGTAACCATGTCATAGTTGAGTGAACACACTTTATAAATAAAGCAAAAACTGCCATTATTTACCACTATTTTGGCATAAGAGACGACTCCTGTGACTTTTGAAAAGTGACACTTTTGCCTTTAATACATGCTCACTCATGCATGACCTGACAGATTAGTCGTATTTTCATACAGAAGTTAGTCAATGAGTGTAAAAACACCCCTGCTAAATTGTTCTGCTCAAATTTGCTTAAATAAAAAGTTATGGTACTTTGTATAAGGGGGAACTTATTTTTTGTGTAGTGTTTAGTTCATACCCTGTAGGAGCTATACTCCTGAAATACATGGTGTATAAAACCACAAAACATGACGCATTTTCAATTTACTTACTTTGAATGAAATTTTTATGTACCAATAGCATCACATCAATTTTATTTTGCCTTCCCTCTGTGCATTGTGCCCATGAGGTAGCCAGAGCAGTTTTGTAAATGCTGCCCTCTTATGTTCAACAACCACACAGTATGCTAAGCATGGTGAACTGGTCATTGTACTTTGTGTGATTTTTTATCATCCTCCTTTTGCCTTCGCTGCCATTGCCTCATATATTGACCAAGGCACAATATGATATGCAATAAATTGCAGATGGCTTAGCTCTAATTGCAAAGATATGAAAAACATCCATGCTAATTAATTTTGTCAAATCATAATGCTTCATATAATGTTGTGTGTGTGTGTGTGTGTGTGCCCATTGTATTATCTGTGGCGGAGCTTCGTATTGTTCTGGCCGTTTGTATTGGGTTTTTAGTGTGGCTTTATTAAAAATATTAATTTTAAAAATATATGTTTGGCCATGATTGAACCCATGGTGGAATGAAACAGTGATACCTGTTGGTAGTATAGCTATGCTACATGAAAGGAATCATTACAGGATTGCCTACATACAGTCTGTCTCAAAAATGCAAAGCACCCTATTTGGCAATTATAACATACTTTTGTGATGTGGTGCTTACATCAAACATCAATGTCAAGGGTACAGTCTAAGCTTTTAATTGCCTTTTTTTCTGTTTGATTTGCCTGTTCTAATCTCAAGATATCTTTAGTAAACAATGAAAAGGTTAAATTACAATTGTGCTAATTTTATAACAGTGAATGATAGCATCAGGCCCTCTTCCCTAGCAAAAGTGGCACAATTGATTTGCCTTTTCGTGTTTAACTAAGCATATCTTGAGAGTACAATAAGCAAGTTGAACAGAACAAACAGCATTTGAAAGCTAAGAATATGCCCCAGACTTTTATGTAAGCATCACATCACAAATTATTTTCTAACTGATAAAGAGGGTGCTTTTCATTTGCACAAAATAATTTTTTGAGACACACTGTAGAACAAGATCCAAATTTCACCAGTGCTTATCATAAACACAATGCTTCATTTGTTTTCACTGTTTTTTTCTTACATTTAATTTGGTGTGACTCATAAAGATAAATAAAGGATTTTTTTCACAGTGTCAAGAATCATTCCACTCATTGTGTGCTGGCTAAATTATTCATTTCAGTTTGTTGTCAATTTCTAAAGTTGTTAAAGCCATGGTATGGTTTTGGTAAATGGTAAAAATATGAAATTCTTTGCAATTATGTTATTTAGATAAAACTATATATGATATATCAATGCCCTGAAAATTGTTCGCTCTAAAACTCTCTCCCATTTTTGAGAAATTCCACAAAATGTAGCATGTCTGGGAGGGGGAAGGAACCCCTGACATTTCCCATTGGTAGTGTACATACAACTACATGTACATGTTCTCCGATAATTTAAACATCACAATTTGTCACTATAAACAGTTTTCAGTAGGTTTGGTGTTGTTTTCTGATGTCTGAGGTGACAATAGAATACTTTGTGAAAGACTGACAAAAAATTTGTCTGATCGACCAAAACTGTGTACATGTACCCTTAGAATAATCAGCACTATTATGAATTCTAGAAATTCTGCCAGTCCATTCCATGTTTTCGTTTGAATGATTTCAATTTATATATCATCATGTTTATTTGTCGTGAATTGTTAAAGGCACTATATAACACTGTGGAAGACCTGTTTAAAAAAATTGTTGAACTTTGCTATCTGACATATCTGACAGTGTTTGAATGGACAAATAAACACCCTAGAAAACAAAAGTTTGGACAGTTATGCTGTCACTTGTAAAATATGTATGGATAAAAATTGACACATGAATTATTCTTGACTGGTAGGAAATTCAGCAACACAGCAGTCCATGGGGGAAAGCTAGAATGGTCTCTCAATGATCTTCACTTTTTTTAAAGCACTTAATGATCGTTTTAAACTGCAATTTTTTCAGGGCTTCATTTTTAGACCGTATCAGAGACACTGGTGGCATGGGAATCATGTAGCTCAGATTTTTTAAACTGGAAACATTGTTATACAATGCCTCTAACATTTATTATCACTTTTGTGCATACCAAATTTTTTAATTGTTATTTACCTAGATGAGCAACAGCATGTGTGGCCATATGGTGTACCCAACCATTTCAGCTTGTTTACCTTCGTCATCAGACCATTGAGATATGATACTATAATGTCTATTGAATTCCCGGTAACACAAGAAATAAATAAACAAACAGGCCTGGAACAAAGTTGTACGAGCAATGCGTGCCATTATTTGGCAAACGGAATGTTTTGTAAAACTGGGAATATGCAAGTACGTGAATTGATTATAGTTACATACAAAATTCAATATGTTAACTACATTGGGTACTGTACTTGCTGAAGTTGCTTCGAAAAGAAACAGAAAAATCAGATGAATAAATGTAGGAATTAAGATATGAATTTTAATGATTCCAAAGATCATTACGAAGTTGGCAACACTCTGACATTCACCATGAACAACCCTCCCTTTGTTTTATTCACAAAATATGAACTAAATTTTCATTTTCTTTAATTCTTCTGCCTGAACATACTCAATTCACAGAGGAAAACATGTGAAAAGGTGTTTGTATGAATATACATTGAATGCATACATTGTGTCTTTAGAGAAAATGTACATTTAGTGAGAATAGAGGGCTGCTTGAATAGAACCACATAGTGTCGCCAATTTGTACTGATCATAATAATTTGTAAACAGTAATAACTTGATCAATATTTGTCAGATTTTTCTCAAAATTTTATGTTTGTAGCAAATTACGTTTGATTCAATGTTATTAAAGGTAGTGTGGAGTTGAAAGAAAGTTTCCAGAAGATCAATTTAATTTTTTTTTTCAGATCTGGAGACCTACATGTATGCCATCTATGTATGCTATAAACGTCACATGCTCTGAAATTCTTCCATTTTTGAGAAATCTGAGAAAAGAGAAAAGTTGGGGGAGGGGGAGGGTGTCACATAGGAAGAATACACAGTAGCTCCAGAGAGGAATAAAATAGGGTTTGTAATGTGCTTGAAATTAGTGTATTTTTTCATTTACTTAAAGATGCTAGACACGTTTAAAAAATTGTCGAACTTTGCTATCTGACATATCTGACAGTGTTTGAATGGACAAATAAACACCTTAGAACACAAAAGTTTGGACAGTTATGCTGTCACTAGTACAATATGTGCAGATACAAATTGGCACATTAATTTCCTATCGGGCGATAGGAAATTCTGCAACACAGCAGTCTATGGGGGAAAGCTGGAATGGTCTCTCAATGATTTTTACTTTTTTAAAGCACTTAATGATCGTTTTAAACTGCAATTTTTTCAGGGCTTCATTTTTAGACCATGTCAGAGACACTGGTAGCATGTGGAATCATGCAGCTCAGATTTTTAAAACTGGAAACACTGTTATACAGTGCCTTTAAAGGCAGGACCTGGTTTATTGAGCTTTTGGTCTGTGGTCCATGGGTTAATCAATTAGAAGTATTCTTTGGTCAAGCCTCATTATTCGTAGATTTCAATAATTCAAATATTAATGTAACACTACCTGAAACTTATTTCAAAATAAATAGTACAATTACACCAAAAAATAGTACAATGAACTTTTATATTCTTGTATAAATTCCTTTTTGGATGGGGTAGATATTGCTGGAGAATGTTGTTGTTCATTTTTTAAATCTTGTTGCAGGGATTTCAAAATTTAATAGACTGTCAATCTTCTGTTCATTGCATGCAATGTGCCATCAGATGTACACGCAAACTGACTATTATTCTAAACACGTTTTTGTCCCCAGCCTTGCCCTCTCCTTCAAATTATATAAAACCTATAGTTTATGAGTTTGTATTGTCTGGGAACAGACGGTTTCGTAACAGAATTTTGTGCCATAAGGTTATATCATTGTTGTTGGTGAGAATAGATGAAATCCGTACAGAGAAATTTGAACTCAGTTTTTCAGATATCTAAAATTTTAACATTATTTTCCAGAAAATTTGGTAATGCCTTAAGTTTTATTGACTCAGTATTGTGGCTATTGTAGCAAATTATACAAAAACTGTCAGCAGCTGTTGCTTTGTTATACAGTATTATCCTTGTTGATGTCATTGTAAATCGTCCTCTTCCTTATTCTTCCTCCCTCTCTCCTTCCATCCTTCCTCCCTCCTTCCTTTCTCCCTACCTGTTCC
>JZLH01S0588731.1:7052-17726 GCA_001188425.1 Eucidaris tribuloides | reverse complement strand
TAAATTAGTATGACTTCTCAAAATAATCTCTGGAACACAAGTCTGTCGTGGGACGCAAATTCCATTTACGTTTATTCTACGCAATGTGCCGGATGGAGCCTCGATGTCTGAGCTCCCCGGGTAGAGAGATATGTCGCCAGGCTCACCGCGTATCCAACCTCAATCGGCAGGCAGTCTACCCATATACCCCAATGGCAAGCAAGGTACAGAACATGTACGAAGTATTACGACAACTCATATTGACTACATATGGATGTAAGCTGCAAAGCAAAATTCAAATGAAGCTACATGTTCTCGCGTTCATACTGCAGAATGAGTATTAGGGGCACAGGCAAAATAATGTGAGACGTCTTCTGCCACTTACGCACTCCTACGCAATTCATCAGGGCTGCCAACTGTCAGCAGCCTTTCAGTAAATTCTTAGCTGAAAGTCAGTAATTTTGCCATATTTTGAGTCAAAATCAGGAATTCTAAAATAAATGCAATAGAATTATACAAACATTATTTGATAAAATCAGTATGTTTCATGTAACTTTCAGTATTCTTCAGTTCTACCACTTTCAGTAAAAATTACTGAAAGTCGGTACCACTTGGCAGCTCTGGTACATGTATGGGATTGGGACTCAACTTTTCAAAAATGATCATCTGACATATATACTATTCTAATTTCCATAATACGAGCCCTTCTATGGGTAAAGCTTTCAACATTTCAGTGCTACAAGCCCATCTTCACAAATACCTCTACCCCCACCTTCACTCCCTGCCCCCAAGATTTTTTTTTTTTCGTATTAGTCAAATCGAATGTAGGCCTATTGTATTGTGCTTTATAATAATTTATGGCACTGCTGAAAGTTCTTCAAATCTCACGTCAAGATCTAACTAGTAGCTATCAGCCAAGTGAAGCTTCCTTCGATCTTTTATTTAGGTCACAGCACGGTGTAATATCAGACATTTTACGATAAGACTAGAATCTGTGTCACTGTCAGTCAGTACCCTCAAACTACCATCCACTATTAAACATCCACCTGGCAAAAGTAAAATACAATTCACATTTCAAAGATATACAATACTTGCATCTTATCAATGTGAAAACAAACCAGTTCCCATTACAAAATATCTAATATGACATTTTGATCAATTCCTCTGATGATAACCGCTATTTCTTCAATAAGTCTACAGTATTTACAATTCGAAAAAGAAATATTGCAAGTGCGGTGGCTTTCAACTGTCATGTTTACCAAACAAACTTACACAGGCAAACCCAAATACAGCCAGTGAAATATTCTAAACATCCCTGTCATATTTTAAAGGCAATGTACAATGTTTCCAATTTAAACATCAGAGCTACATGATTCTCCATGCTACAGATAAGGTTCTGATTTAAAACTGAAGCCCACACAATTGTGTTTCAAAGATCGTCTAGTAGTTTGTAAAGAATGAAAATCTATGAGTGACAGGGAAAAAATACATGGGGGTACACGGTGATTTCGCCCCCGAAATGGCCAAAAGAGCCCCGGAAATGTGTAAAAGAGCCCCCGTAATTTACCATAGGATCCAATACAAAATATTATCTGGAAAGCACTGAAACACAAAAGTAGCCCCCGAAAAGAATTTTTTTTTCCCTGATGAGTGACCAATTTTAAGTGTCTGAATGTTTGTGTTCTACGGTGTTTATTTGTCCATTCGAACACTGTCAAATATGTCAGAGAGCAAAGTTTGACAATTTTTTCAACAGGTCTTCCACAATGTTATGGGCTTATAGCGTCTTTAAACTTTGTCTTTAGCATGAACATGTACACCTATGTTTGCATCTAACGTTATCAGCTGCAAGGCATCTGATTTCCACAGCCATACTGATAGCAAATGACCTCACTTTCAACTTCACCTGATTTTTTCCTCACTACAAAGATGCTAGAAATTATTGCAGAATCTGGACAAAGATGACACTGATGAAGGTGGACGGTCTCCAAGATCTTCCAAGGATTTTTTTCTAGAGGGGATCCTACAGTCCAGGTCACGACCCAAACATGCATAATTTCCTGGGAATGAATGAACTTGTTCAGGGGATAATTTTTCCCCTACGGCTGGCAAAATCAATTTGCTCATGAATACTGAGCAATTTTTCAGGTCATCCTTTATAGAACATGCCCTGTCATTGATTTTCACAACGCTTGGCTAGTACTGCAGTCATGCAAATCTATTTGGTATGTGAGTTGTGTATGCCTTCATGCAAATGTGTGTAGTCTGTAAAAAACAGGAACTTTTATTTTGCAAACATACCCCTTCTACAGGAGTAGGTTGTTTATATCTCAAACATGTCTGGTGAGATTTGCATTAAAATCAAATCAAAATGTGTTTTTATTGAACAGGCAGAACATGTGGTTAGTGAGTACCATACTGGATATGCTGAATATTTTGTGATGGTTTTACTTTCATGAATTTCATGATCAAAGAAATTTTACAACATGTTTCACATCCTGATGTACCCATACACAGTGCATTAAAACACAATAAAATCGTGAAAAATACACTCTTGGAAATAGAACTATCTACACCATACAAGCAAGATTGTAAAATATTATGTACACACAAAATATATGGTGTAGGCCTACAGTATCAAAAACAATGTCAGCACTTTACAGACTTGTACAACCCCTTACATCTGTTTGCTATCTTCACCTCATAAATGTTAAATCTAATTATAGAGGGCATGCTTCAATACAAGTTGTGTGCTTTTCGTGATTTAGGGGTCTAGGAAGTGTTTACCCACATACCGTACCTAATTTCTTAAAGATTTTATTTTTATTCATGAAAAAGAATTGTTTTTAGTCTATTGTTCATATCTGAACTGAACAAGTAATTTTTTATTTATTCATTAATGTTAAAATAATATGCATTAAGAAATGTTATTTTTAGCTAAGTATCAAAATTGCATACAGAGTCAAGCTACCACTCTCGCAAGTGACTCCACGTGAGGCGTGATTTACATGCTACATCAACCACAACTACATAGATGATGCTATCCAATTAAATTTGTATGCACAATTCACATTAACTATGCATAATCTAATCAAGACAGACCAGTATATTCGCGCAATCCAGTATCTAATTTGCATTGAAACAAGACGATTCCTGGTACACACACTTCAGTAAATTAAATCACGCAGCAATGGCAGCATACATGTAGGCCTACATAATGATAATGACAGTTTTTTAAGAGTGAAATAATCTTGCATTGCATCAAGGAAAGTGAATTTTCAAGGCTATCAAAAGTATTACATTTACATCGTCAATTGTAATTGCACCATTTTTTTGCATACTACATGTATATCCACATACATGTAGGCCTACATTTAACATGTGCATGTGGGCTGTGGCTGCAAGCCTGCAAGTTGCAACCACATACATGTAGTACCCAGAATGACTATCTACTAAACTGGATATCATTTGGTAAATAAGTCCTACTTCCAAATTCCAAGCAAATAGTCCCCCCCCCCCTTTTTCAACAGAAGAATTATTATACTGCAAAACTAACAGACACATTTTTATTTTCCCTTTACTTCCAAATTTCATGCACAATATATTTTGCCTTTCCAATGAAGAAAAAAAAACCCCACAAAACTGAAGAATTTTTATTCACCCTTTCTAACAGAGCCGTAAGTTCCACATCGATTTGAACCGCTGCAATATTTTGTTTTTCTTCGCCATAGCTTCTGCATTGTGTACGTGTGCACGCCTTCGCCTGCCATTGTGCGACAGGTATGTCAACACCAGACACTGCGTGAGGATTTGCTCGCATTGTGGGATTTTTCTCTCTCTCTCTTTGTGTTGTCTGTGATTCCCCTGCATTCACCCGTACACCAAACGAACGACCTACCTACCAACCCCACCCCCACCCCACCAGGCCATCACCCCCACCCTCCATCAAGTACTGCTTGACTGCCATGCACACACTCACAGAAAGACCCAGCACAATAGCTGAATGGCAGCAATAGCTTAGTAAGTTTACTCATGCATTGTGGGTGAAGTTCATTTTTTTTTTAAATCACAGAACAATTTTTTTTTATTTATAGGCTTTACGTTACATCTAGAGTAGGACTTATTAATTTCTCATGAACTACTTCAACCCATTAAACATGATATGATTCCAATGTAAAGTGCATTTTTTCATAGACAGCATTCAAAGATATCTCTTAGACTCTCACTCGCTTCTTGACTGGGTTAATAAAATATAAAATGTGAAGTTCCTCAAAGAAGGCATGAATACCCAATACTCTGGTTTTGATGAGGGATGAAGATTTGGTACTTTTTATGAAAACAATGTCCTCAATTTGAGACTTATTCACCTATTGGAGACTATGGGTAAGATATCTCAGCAGGGGAAAAAATACATGTGGGCGCGGGGCGATTTCGCCCCCGAAATGGCCAAAAGAGCCCCGGAAATGTGTAAAAGAGCCCCCGTACTTTACCATAGGGTTCAATGCAAAAGAAAATCTGCCCCCAAAAGAAAATGTTAATTTTTTTCCCTGTATCTCAGACTAGAGTCCATGGAGAAGCGCGTTGGTTTCACAGTCAGAGATATTACAGCACTATGTACACAAGAATTTGATAAAAAGCTCATAAGACAGACAACTGGAAAACTGTTTGATATTCATCCCCCCCCCCTTTCATATCTTATTTTTTTTTTTTTTTGGGGGGGGGGGGTTCGGCTGTTATTCCCTCTTCCTATCTTGATCATTGTCACTTTAAATCTCAAGTCCAAGTGGTGAAAGGCTTTGCATGCAAATACCTGGATTGACTAGCGGTAAAGTCTCCCAGAACCCAGAGGGTATTTTGCTAACACTTCGCTTCCTGTCAGGTGTGCTCAGTTTTTTGTGCATTTTCTTCTTCTTTTTTTTCATGGACACTGATTATAATATTTTCCCAAAATTTTACCATTCAGAAAGCGAATGAAAATATGCACATATTCACCATGCATTCACTTAAGCTTTGATGTGAACTTCAGTCAGAAGAAACAGAAAAAATGGAAACATCATTCAATTGCATCTTTGTTATTTACCACACATCACATACACACATCAGTATGATTATTCTTCCCCAAATTTGGGAATACCATCTAATTGCATATTTTCTATAAGAAATTCACAAATCAATATGACTCTTTTCCTCCTAATTTTTTTTTTTTTTTTTTTTAGGGGGGGGGGGTCATTTAATCTTGAACGTCAGG
The DNA here is from genome assembly GCA_001188425.1 of Eucidaris tribuloides. Classification (NCBI taxonomy): domain Eukaryota; kingdom Metazoa; phylum Echinodermata; class Echinoidea; order Cidaroida; family Cidaridae; genus Eucidaris; species Eucidaris tribuloides. The sequence continues at coordinate 12,499 of JZLH01S0588731.1, read as the reverse complement.
AGAAAATAAGCCTTAGAATTAACCCATGATTTGTTCTACCATAGAGACTGCTCTATTCCAAGAAATGACTCAAAGTGTATCTAATTTTAACAAAAGAAGGTTCTCGACTCCAAAAAGCAGTCAGAACTTCAGAAATTCCCAATATTTTCATTAATGACATCATTACTTTGGAGACTTTGGGTCAATAAGACATCCATGATGTACTGTTCTGATATTATCAGCAAAAGACGCATATATGCAGCAAGTAAATAAAACTCCTAAAATAGGTGTAAAACCCTCGAACCAAAAAGTTAAAATTAAGTGGGTTACACCTTGTTCAACTTCTTATCTACCTCCTCCAGATAATGTTGTGTTTACATTTTCTTCACAAGGATCATACTGTGACATGAATATTAGGATTCCAGTTTTTTGTCAAACAAAACACTGTCTATCACATTTATCTCATTCACTAAAAACAAGGGTACTTGACAGGTTATTGTCTGCCAAAAAATACACAAAAACTTCCTCTTGTAATTGATTGGGTCCAAGATACATCAAGTCCGTGTCGACGAACAACCAATTCAATAACCAAAGATCACATTTATCCAGATATCAAAATTCCCAGATGCCACGTGATTTTCTGCCTGGCTTCGACCATTTTCACACAGCGGCTGAATTGTGATTGCAAAGACGATCATGATCGTGACGATTAGAGGTCCCGACCACACACGTGAGAAGAAGTATTTGTCAGGGAAAAAATGAATTTTTTTTATTTCCGGGGTTACTTTTCTTGTTTCAGTGCATTCCAAAATCCAAATACTCTTTTGTATTAAGCCCTGTGGCAATTCACAAGGACTCTTTCCAAATTTAGGGAGCTCTTTTGCCATTTCGGGGACAAAATCACCCCGCGCCCCTGTGTATTTTTTCCCCTGGTCTTTGAGGACATTGCGATTAAAATTTTAAATACAAGGAGAGAGGCAAGGCCTTGTTTCTGGGTACCCTGTCAATCAACCATCCACTGGATGGATCGTGCGGCTGCGACACACTTGTATACATGCCCTAAATCCTGCAGTATTCCAGTGGCTGGTTTTAGACAAGTTACATTAATTAGCTCTGCCTGTAAAATCATGTTTTAGAGGTCAGGCTGTTTACACAGGGAAAATCGAATGTCCGAAATTTGCTCTGGCGGCAATTGCTCTGACGATTATTTCATGCACTAAACCTCACCTCAACCCTACCCCTAACCCTAACCTTAACAACAACCCTACTCTGAACTGAAAACCCAGTGGTAACCCTCTACCTCCATGGATATTGTCACCGGAGCAACTGTCGCCATAGAAAACATCGGACAGAAAATGCATTGTGACTTGGGAGAATCACGATTAGAAAACATCGCTGGAACACAATTCCAATTTCACAATTTTGATTGGCAATCGTGATTCTGGTTTGCTGTCACACACGTAAAATACATGTACCATAATGAGAGTGATCGGCAATTGCAATCATGTTCGCAATTACGTTAGCCACCGTGTGAACATGGTCTATTGCATTATTTATATTCACTGGTAACTGGTTAGAACTGGTTGTAGACTGGGTCCTGGTTAATTTTCTACAGTCAAGATAACATGGAACGTATTGCGACACTTTTAAAGGAAGCAGGTTAGATGACGGAAAATCTTCTGTCAGAGTTCCACATTTCCTTGTTTTCTGCCTCAAAGAATATAAAATTTGCGCCAATATATGGAAAACAATTCACTGCAATGTGACAAATATTCATAGGATTAGGAGTTTTTGTCAATTCATTTTTTCCCTCAACTGCCATCACAATATTCACAGTTACCAATGTCCCACACATGCATTTCGGTGTTAGTACTTTGTCAGTATTATTATTTGTCTAAAAGTAAGTGAACTTTTGTTTTCAACTACTCTGTTTTAATATGCAAAGTATCATTTTCAGAAATATCAACAATAAAAGCAGGTTTTTCTTGGTCCAGATTATATGTAGGCCTATGTTATTCTGCGAGTATTTAATAAAGTATTGACTTTAATGTCAATATTTCTGAACTCTGCTGAACTGCGTGGGAAGTACCATCACACCCACAAAAAAGAAAAAATGCTAGACATCAATATACACAGCTGAAGAGTGTGTTATCTCATCTTCCTATCAAACATACTCACCACAGTGATCTGAAGCGCTATTCATTGGGGGTACTTGAAAATATGACAGGGCAGGCCGCCACTTTTCCCAGTTCCGACACGAAACTAGTTGCGTATTGTTGTCCATGCAGCCCTAGCTCTCTACATTCCCTCCTCAAAACATAGTCATTGACTTCATAACCCTTTTTGAGCAGAACGACTATACTGTTTTCAAGAAAGCGGTGAGTGCAATAGGTTATAGGCAATGAATAATTTTGATAAAAGAAGAAACAATGAAATTTTCTCTTTTGTTTTTACGATAGATCAAGTTCATCTGTAAGTATTTATGATGTCCCATTGGCCTAAAAATCACATGATCTGAAACACTTCCATTTTTTTTTATTTGATTTGGAAAAATCAAAATCAAACCAAAACTAAATTAAATCAAAACCAATTCTTATGATTATCATCATTATTTCACTATTATTATTATTATTATCATTATTATTATTGCTATTATTATTATTTTCTTTTATTATTATTATTATTTTTTATTATTATCATTATTATTAATTATCACAATCATTATCATAATCATTATTATTATTATTATTATTATTATCATCATCATCATTAAAAAATATCAAATATTATATACCTTTCGTGCTTCTACTTGCACATCATGATTAAATGATGCAATGGTTTCTCGACAGGTAAACAATGAGAAATGGGGAACAAAAATAGACCAGGCCGAGTATGGTCAAAGGTTACACTTCAAGAAGATGTGTGTCCCCACAATAGCCATTATTACTCACAAGGTTTTACGATAAAGACCAAAGTCAGATTCAAGAATTAACTCCTCCTTATCTTTTTATTCTTTTCTCTCTGTCAATAGGAAGTCAAACAGTTTGCACTGCAAAACGCTGCAAAAACAGAGTCATAAAATTACCATAGTCTTGATTTATAGAACGGCTAGATCGCGGTCAGTGGCAATTCACAGGTATAGTAACAGCTGCCTGGGCTGTATATCACGCTTCCCGATGACGACTCAATAGCAAAACAATCAAACATTTTGGAACAATAAATAATGAACATGTCTTTGAAGCAATTTCTACAATTTAGAAAACAAACTCACATTATCCTTGTTTTGTATATCATAAAGCAGGGCTCGACACTAGCACTTGCCCGCTTGCCCGGGGCAAGTAAAAACTTAAAATGTTAAACTACCCGATTGGGCAAGTAAAATTTTGATCATGAAATGCTCAAAATATGTCCATACACAACAACAAATGTGTAAAATTTTGTGTTCAGGTCTATTTCATTATTATTTTGTTTATTGTATTTAATTTTATGACTCAACTTCATAAATCACACCTATTGCAACCCCAGAATTAAAACAATAAATGTCCAATGCTGTAAAAAGCCTTATTGTTTAAATTTAGTGAGAAATAATTTTTAATGTTTTTGTTTATTGTTTATCGGGTAAGTAAATCTTTCATTCGGGCAAGTAAAAATCTGAAAGTGATAATTTCACTTGCCCGACGGCCGGGCAAGCAGGCAAAAAAGTTAGTGTGGAGCCCTGCATAAAGTTATTGAAACACATAAATGTTACAAGCATTATGGGCTATGGTTTTGGTAAATGGTTAAAATGAATTTGTCTCCTATTGTTGTTGTTTTTTTTAGATCTTAGACCAGCATGCTTAGAAACACCTCCGTTTTATTGGAAATAATAATGAAAAATTAAAATATCAGGGCGCTCTAATCCCTTTGCCTTAAATAATGTACATAATGGCAACTGTTTGTTGATCATTAAAATATCATTCCATTCAAAATGATTTTTTTGTGAGTTTGATATAAAGAAAGAGAGATAATTTCACCTGTCATAAATGATTACACTAAGTTAATCAAGTTAGAGGTACACGTATACAAAATACTAAAACGTTACCAGACAAGTTGATCTTGAATTTCTAACACCAATCTTATATTCTATATAGAACTCCATCCCAAGAATGTCATAGTGTCTCTTGTCTTCAATGTATTAAGAAGTCGGACTAATGAGAGCATTTACTGATTTTTTTACTATTATTTCTTAAAATCTTATGTGGTCAGTTCAAATTATTCCGTAAATAAACAGACTGGGTAGAACACAATCACGTGTACTTCTTGTCTATTTGTTAGCACAATTGATGTTCTTTTCGAACAATGACAGTGTTAAAAGACTTGTTTTATGAAATTGCCCGCCTATAGTCCTCAAATTCGATTTTCAATCAAAGAACTGCATAAGGCTCCGTTAGTTGGCCCGTGCCGGCGAAGTGGCAATTCCATTCACCACTAGGCCGTTTCATGGCGGCTTGGCCCGAGGTGTGCGAGGAGAGCATTCGACCGCAGTGACCGAATAAATGAGACTGCCAATCCTAATTTAAACCGCTTCAGTTGGGTCGAGGCCAACTAATTGTTGCCTCTGTGGATCGAATTCTAAAAATGTCACTCTTCGTAGGTTTCAGTGTACATTTCAAATTCATATACTGGAAAATCTGTTATCAGTGCATTCGTAGGTTTCATTGCTACATTTCAAATCAATACTGAATGTGCATCCCTATTCGTAGGTTTCATTATATTTCAATAGGATGTGTTTACCCTGGCTGTTGGTGTCTGCATGCCTGTGGGCAAGATACCAAATACTATGAAAGATATCATTTCGTTCACCTGTTCAAAAATATAATCTATTTGCTTGAATGGAAGGTTACAACAAGGATATGAAAGGCCATTGTTTAGGTTCACCAGACATTTTTGATATTCATTAAAGCTGCAAATTATGGTGGCAACTAATCAGAATATTTCCATTAGGAATATTACCTTTAAGATATATATCGCTTTGCCACTGGACGTGACTCCAATACTTTCCCACATATATTCATTCATATCATTCATTTTCAGAAATCCCCCCCCAATCCCAATTTCAGTCATTTGAACTATTCAACAAACACATCAAGTAAGCTGCATTGCATTCCTTCGACTGAAATAAAAGGAAATTGAGCAGTTATTTCTGACTCAATTCAGCTGTTGAAGGATCTTTCAATTTTGACAAACAATATCCATCTGCTTTGTTCATAAATAAACTGTCCACTGTCTTTTATCTTTAAGCTTATAGCTCTACATCATTCTTCTAACTTTGAATTAAAATGGATCATGCAATTGTTGAAGATTTAACTCAGATTTAGTTTATCTAAAGTTAGAGTGTGGTTATTTGGGTCAATCTTTCAAAATATTCCACTATTCCTCCTCATAGAGATAGAGTATAGATATTTCAATGTGAGACCTGAAGACATAGC
>JZLH01S0588708.1:11773-26899 GCA_001188425.1 Eucidaris tribuloides | reverse complement strand
CATTCAAATAATGCAAGATATGTCATGGGTAATATCACAGGCTCATCATGAAGTAAATAATATAAATATTGGAAACACGCGACATAAATAGCAGAGTTCCAGCATTTAAGGAAACAAAATTCCCTGATTTTTCTGATGAAGATCTCAAAATTCCATTATAATTATTTCAACTCATTTCCAGTTTACATGTTTTCTATGTTGTTGCAGTGAACTATTTCCAGTATAAAAAACTGTAATGTAAAACTAATTAGTATTTCAATTTTTGGGCCAATCAAAATTCCCTGACTTTCCCTGATTTGAGCATTTTTATCAAATTCCCTGACTTTTCCCTGACTGTAAAAAAGTAAAATAATTTTCCCTGATTTCCCTGATGGGACTGGAACGCTGAATGGGTGGGAACAATAAGATACAACGCTACTTAAAAGTCATTGATCCCAATTCATTTGGTTAAAAACGTGCACGTATGAAGTGAGAAAATAAACACATTTTTATTAAAGTACAATCATCAAATCCAGTGCGTGACAAACACTGTCCTCAATGGTGCCACAATTAAGTTTACCTAAACCAAATCATATCTCTTATTAATTTGATTTGCAAATATAACATAGAACTTGAAAAAAAGATGGAGTCACTTGAGGCCAAATTATAAAGTCACACTAGAAAACTGTACACTACAAAATTAAGAAATGGAAATCTCAAGGAATCTACAACATCTAAGATGACTTACTTCATCTCCAAGACATTCTCCCTCTCCATCTCAATCTCCTCCCTGTGACTTCCATCTTCCACGACAGGAAGGCATCCCTCAGACATCTCATCCCCCGCTGCTTCTCCATCTCCAGCCTGCCCGCCTCCCTCTGTCTCAGCCCCTGCCACGCCTCAAAGCAGGTCCTCACCAGGGAAGACTCTACGGCTTTCTGCTCTTCCCTTGCTGTTTGTCTTGCTGTGGCTTGCTCTCTGGAATGTCCAAAATGAAAATGAATTAATTTAAAGCCAAGGTTTAGTTTGGTAAATGGTAAAATATGAAATTCTTTGCAATTTTATTTTTAGATACACCTATATCATCTATCAATGCCCTAAAAATTGCTCCCTTTAAAACCCTCCCATTCTTGAGAAATCACTCAAAATGTACAATCTCGATATTTCCTGTAGGTGATATGCATACCACTAGATGCTCTCCTTTAATTTGAACATCATAATCTGTCACTGAACAGTTTTCAGTAGGTTTGATGTTGTTTTCTGATGTCTGGGGTGACAATAAAATACTTTGTGAAAGATTGACAAAAATTTTGTATGATCGACCAAAACTATACTTGGGCTCTAAATGAAAGCACCAAAAAATATAAGATTTATTTTGCAGACTCTCTTTGTCTCAGCCCCCACCACGCCTCAAAGCAGCTCGTTACCAGGGATGACTCGACAGCTTGTCTTGCCGGAGATAGCTCTCTTGAATAATGTCAAAAGCGAACGTTCATGAGATGAAAACACAAAAATATATAAGATTTATTTTGCAGACTCTCTTTGCCTCAGCCTGCGGGAACGCATCAAATCAGCTCTTCACCAGGGAAGACTCCATGGCTTTCTGCTCTTCCCTTCTTGTTTGTCTTGCTGTGCCTAAGTAAAATGGATAATCTAAATGAATAACAGGGCTGTCAACTCTCATGCAATGAGTAGGAGACTCACACATTTTGACCTTTTCTCACGCCAATATTTTGTTTGATTTTGTATGCATTTCTATGTGATCTTATGCATTCGGACCCTTGGGTTATATCATTGGCCTATGGCAGTCTCACACAATTTCATTCACTGGGATTGGCAACTCTGAATACACAAAAATATATAAGAATTTTTTTTTTTTTATAGATTTTTGGGGACTAATATCTAGAACATTGGGTAAAGGTAGGTTGTATAACCTGTTGACCTGTTGACCAAATTTCAAACTTTAAAGGCCCACTGTCAAGGGCCAACTCAACCACCGGGAGGATGAAAACTAGTCTTTAGATACAGGCACATACTCACAAATATGGACTGTTGCAGAGCCAAAGTCTACAGCTAGCAGAAGGAAAACAAATGCTCTATTTTACTACACCACTAGGACTTTTCTGTTGCATTATGGGTAGCATAAGTTCCCCAATTTTAAAATTAGAGTCAATATAGGGCATTTTTCCAATCTGTCATGACAGTGGGTCTTTAAAAAAAAGTTGAATATTGTTTTACTTTTCATTTTTTCTGTTTGATATCCACCTATTGTTGTTGTTTGTCTTTGTCTATGTGTATGTAAGAGAGAGTGTCTGCGTGAAAGATATTTGTCGGTTTGAAGAGATCTGATTGCAAACAATGCAAACCTTAACAGATTATGGTTAAGTTATAAAGTTCAAGATATTGAAGTCACAGGTCTTCCTCACTACCAAATAGATACACCATTCGAACTAAATACAAATCAACACACTGGTAAATCTAACTTGATCTTACCTCCACTGGTCAAAAGCTCTGGCCACTGTTAGTGTCTCTTGTTTCTTGCAGAATTTGAGACACATTTTCTTCCTGACAATGATGTCATGCCATGCATCAAATGTTCTGAAAAAAATCAGAAGAAATAAATAATTTATGTTTGTATTTGTCAGAGGAAAGTCAGTCTTAAAGCTAACACTATGACAGCCCGTTTGCAAGTTGGCTGTTGCAAAGTTAGTTACATAGAGAATGCACAGCTCATGTGAATTTTAATAGTTTATGTATGCGCATCACGGAAAAAAACTGGTGGGATCTTGTACATCTTTGTACTGCATAATGTGGATCACCAAGGAAATTTATGCTCCACATAGCTGCAATCCAATGTGATTTTGTAGCAGCATAATAAAGTATGATTTCCATTATCATTACAGAAAGTTTTAAAAGATATAATTTCACACAATCCTGAACTTCTGAGAAAAGTTGAGCTAAATGAAGCAACTAATGCATTGTAAATAGACCCATCAAACCAATGAATGGCTACACAACAAATTTGATTGTAGTAAAAGATGAAAGGAATTATGGTTTGTAGGAGTTGCGTGAGGTCGGCAATATTGTACGGGATTGAAACATGGTACTTGGGTGAAAACAAGATGGGGATTCTGAGGACTGAGAGAGCAATGGTGAGAGCGATGTGTGGTGTGAAGCTGATGGACAGGAAGGAGACTGAGGATTTGATGCAGATGTCGGGTTTTGAAGAAGCGGTGGATCAGATGGCAAAGGCGAATGGAGTAAGTTGGTATGGACATGTGTTGAGGAGGGATGTTGATAATGTTTTGAGAAGGGCATTTGAGTTTCAGTTGGATGGTCAGAGGAGAAGGCAGCGACCTAAGAAGGCATGGAAGAACAAGTGATGGAGGAGAGTAGGAGGATTGGATTGAGGGAGGACGATGCACCGAATAGGGCGAGGTGGAAAGAGGGGGTAAAAGCAATTTCTGTGAAAGCAAGGTAAGTCCGGTCACCCCAGTAATCTGGGGACTAAACCAGATTTAAAAACTGGATTACTACTACTACGAGTAGTTTGTAGTCATTTGAACAGAATGGTAATATCAACTACAATGATTTTACCTGGCTAGGATCATTTTCTTTCTTCTCTCAGTCAGAGGAGCGATGGCTCTCGATTCCATCATCTGCAGTTTCCATGCCAACAGGGTGCGATGGAGCTGGTTCCTGGCAATCAGCTGGCGTGCCTGTGCTGCCCTCTGGTGATCATGGTCTGCCAGGTCCTTGGCGTGTACCCATGTTGTGAAGAATGCTGGCATGCAAGAAAAAGAAGACATGATCTTTCATCCACATATTCATAATGTGTAATTGGTACTACAGAGATATGGGAAGTCTAAGAAGTTTGGTTTGTACAATATGCTCCATGTGAAATTTGACATTTTATCACAGCTTTTTTTGTGTGTGAAAAGGGACAAACAATTCCACACTAGTCATGCATTGATGCATTGAGAACATTAAGCAAGTACATTACAACATAGGTTTTGATATATTCACAATACTGTAACAAAACCTACAAGACTAGAGAGGAACACTCTTATTTACAATTTTTATTTTAAAAAAACTCTTTTATCCACGTGTGTTTTAAAGAGTTATAGCTGTTTGCAGTTAATACTAAACTTTACAGGTTGTGCAACCCAAGGTTAGTCTCCTGTGGGTGTTTCACAAAGAATTTACCTTTATCTTAAATTTTAAGTATGAGTTAAAATTACAGTGAGCAATTTGTGGCACCAGAAAGTGTATAAAATGTTATTTTGGCTTGCATGTAACTGTGTAAAAACTAAAACATTATAATCGTGATTCGTGGTGGGTTTTTAGACTGGATGGAACTCTGACATTTTCGATTTATTCTAAATGCATGATGGCTTGCTATTGTTTTAAATCAAATTAAAAATGTAAGTGCAATTTCAATTCTTTATGAAACAATTCCAGGTCGTTCAAGCTATGTCATCTATTTTTTGTCTTTTTCAGGTACAGTTTATTGCCAAAATATCACTACATATCTCAAACTGTATTTCTTATTAACTCTGTAAGTACAGCACTTACTTTGAAGCAGCTGCTGCTCTTTGTGTTTCATGATAGCCTCAGCTCTCTGTCTCTGTCTTGTATGCTTCACGTACTGCTTCCACTTCTCTGCTGCCTTGCAGACACAGTGCTGAACCCATTTTTGGGCAGCGCATCGTCGAGCTTCCCTGGTTTGCTGGCGAGCCTTCCAGTGATGAAATGCCTTGCATTTGATTTCCAAATTATGTGCATTCCAATGGTATGTCAGTTTTTCCCTGGAAATATAACAATGAGGGACAAGGTCATGAGTTAGCCCTAACTCTGCTGGGGGAGGGGGGCCCCTCAATATTTCACGATATATCTGCAACGCAAAAAGCTATTGTTACAATGTTTTGTGACCTGTTTCCTTCAAGTATTACGCATCTTTTAAGACCAAATTTGTGTCTCCTGGGTGTGCGACTCTGAAGATATGCATAATTGTGTACATGCATGTCGCACCCAAAATTGCTCAAAAACATAGTTTTAAGTCCAATTTAAATACAAATTGTGTTTTCAGCCAAAAATCATAAATGCATGAATATTTTTTGCTATTTTTGTGAAGATGTTACTCACAATTAGTTACCTTTCACTGCTATGCTAGCAGCTTTTTCAGACTGGCAACCCATGCCACTTTGACAACAGCCTTTTTTTACTGCTGAAAGCTGCCGTAGAGGAATGGATGAGTTGATCAAAGATGGTATTCAATTTTTAGACCCCCCTTGTCCTTGTTTCGAATGTTTTCCTGTTTTGTGGGTGTCCATCTGGTGGTTTTTGTTTGATTCTCAAAGTATTAGTGTGGCTTTCTCCCAATCAATATTACAATTGGAATAACATCTTAGATCAACTCATATAATCTTCTACAGCAGTTTTCAGCAGCAATAAAAAGCTGATGTCAAAGCAGAATGGGTTGCCAGTCTGAAGAAGCTGCTAGCGTAACAGTGAAACATAACTAACTTGTGAGTAACTTCTTCACCATTTTTTATTGGATTTGTGACAAAGAATTATAGTATTCATAGTTTACCTGAGTTGGATTTGGTGTAGGACCCAGTCTCTCCACACTGCAAACACTACTCCCTTGTGGACTCGGATTAACATACTGGCAGCCTCTAGCCTGGCTGCCTTCATCTGTCTGGTTCTCTCTCTCCAGGCCTGCAGGGTTCTCCTCTTGAGGGACTTGGATGCCTTGGAATCTAGGATGCGGTTGATGATCTGCCTTCTACGCAGCTGCAGAGTCCACAGCTGAAAGGCATGTCTGGAGATAGTTACAGACAGAGTTTGGTTGAAAGTGTGTTACAATATCATGGTAATACAATTCAACAGATTCTATTTCTTGTGATGATGGCCTGAGCATTCTGACAAGAGTGTCAACTAATTCAAAGATACACAATTGTACTGCAAATATTTTACTGCAATCAATACTTCACAATGGAACACAATTCACAGCAATTTAATTACAAAAATATTTTGTCTTTTGTGATTCTTACACATTATTGTTATTGTATTTAAAACAGACCTGCCAACTTTCATCAATGCCTTTCAGTAATTCCACACCTTAAAATCAGTAACTCTGCCATATTTTCAATCAAAATCAATAATTCTATCATAAATGAAGTAGAATTACACAAAATTGATTTTGCCATTTTCAGTAAAAATCATAAGGAAAACACAACTTCACTTTGTTGGTCATATTTTGGTAAGAGACTAGAGAGGGTACAGAAAAAGGATGCTGACAGGAAAGATTGAGGGGAAAAGAAGCACAGGAAGACAACATATTAAATGCATGGATAAATTCATTGGGCTGACTGGTATTAGTAGTTAACAGGACAATACAAATTACCAAAAATAGATGTAGATGAAAAGCATTGATCACCAATGTGTGAAACAGACAAGGCACCTAAGAAGGAATTTTTTGTCAAATTTTAATTCTGAATATCCTGCTTTATCAAAAAATATCTCACACAAACTTATAATTTCAAACTGTAAGTTATGATGAATGATCCATGTTTAACATCTAATGATCAGTGTTGTAGTCAAGGCCACAAGTTCTGAGGCCGAGGCCGCTCCCAAACACTACCTTTCCATACGGTCTGTACAGGTGCTTCAGACCAAGGTCAAGGTCAAGGCACCAAAAATTAGTTTTGAGGCTGGCCTTGGATGCAATACTACCAGTATAACACTTTTCCAACTCACCGGACTCGTATGATATCCAGTGTATGTCTGGCCTGTACAAGTTGGAACTTCTCTTTCCATTCCGCCATAAAATGCTTGAGCACAGCTTGACGTCTAAAGACAACAGCCAGACTGGAGTTGTGTAGCTGCTCGACCTTAGAGATCTGGGTCCCATGTTTCCATGCAGCAAAGGCTCTGATCAACATAGATCGTCTATGATTTGAAAACAGAAATAAACGAAAACTGATTATCAAACGAAAAATTAATCTACACATTTGATTAATGGACAATTCCGTGTGTGTCGTACGGGACATTTTGACAACATTTTCTGGTCTCTCGGCTGAATGCTTGAGCAATGAAAATTTGTTTTGTGGTAATAATGAAGTACTAGTGGGTAGCCTTGTGAAAAAATGTCAACCAACAAAAATTTGTAATTTATGGGTAAATTAGAGGTGAAAATGTTGCATGTTGTACAGGACGCAGAGATGTCCCGTACGACACGCAACGTGTTCACCTTTAATTCACCCATACACAACAAATTTTTGTTGGTTGTCATTTTTTTCACAAGGCTACCCACTAGTACTTTATAATTACCAGAAAGCAAGTTGTCTTTCCTCATTTGTTTGGACAGCAGATTGAAAAATGTTGTGAAAATGGCCAATTTTTTTAACATGGAATTGCCCTAATGAAGGTTAGTCATTGTAGAACAATTCTACAGACCAACATTCAAATTGTAAGCAAACTAGAAAGAGATTAACTTTGATTAAACTTCTATGTTGCTCTGTCTAGATGGCAAATTTACTAATACCTGTGATGTCACAGCAAACCAAATCTTTTGACTCTGAACATACATTTTCATTAATTTTAATCAATTGAGCTTGTAACTTCTCAAACATATATTTAGTTTAACCCTAACCGACCTGAGGAAATATATATTATTACTTTCCATTGTTGAGAAAAATGTCCCAATTTATTGATTAAAGTAAGGTCAAAGTTTTAAAACTAAACAGATTTCATATCTATTGAAGTAATGATTACTGACATAGAATGGTGAACGAGTAATTATGTGCATCTAACAATTGAATTTGATGATATAACAATAAATACTGGCCAATGTATATATTTCCAAAACCAACACAAATTTCTTGGTTAGTATTTACAAGACCTTAAACAATTTGGGACTTTGAAACTTGTCATACTCATCCCACTATCCTCTATCCTGATTCCTGATACAAAATATATTTTGGTGAATTTGATGTATTTATGTGTTATTTGTTTATGTGTTTGATGTAGTATGATACAGATTTTATAAGCTACTCGCAATATGTTGCCCATACTTTAACTGACCTGCACTGTTTCTTAGCCTTTTGTTTCTTGTCAAACGCAGTTCTCATGGTAACCCAGGCTCTATTGAGGCATCTATCATCATGGAACACTCTCGCCATCTCATCAAGATAAAACTTCCTTCTCTGTTGGTTCAGGTAGACTTTCCAGCCATTAAAACACTTGGAAAGCATGCTGACTCTACATAAAAGGAAGATAGAGTTGAATTGTCAGCATCCTGGGCAAAGCTTACACATAGTACAAAAGATTTGAAGATTTGATTTCGGTCAAAAAAATAATTTTGACAAATTCGACCTGTTCCGACAATTTTGCTCATTTTCTCTAAACCGTCCGTTGCGACTTGTGGCTCCTTAAGGCGTGACGGGTCACATATTAACTGATGGTTTGAAACATTTTTTTACTGTATATTCATAAACAAAGAAAGCTGTACCCAAACTGGGAGCTCAGACACATGCTCTGAACACTGAGTTTGAAGTAAATTGGCTGGAAGTCACATCAACACAAGGACTAAAAATAGAGCTTTATTTTCATTGCAGAGATATCAGTGCTTTAAAATTCCATGTCTAAAATGAGCCATTTATAGGCAAACTGGGCTAACCCACATACAGGACTTACAATTATAGCAATAGTCCATACAAAAGCCCAGGGGTAGGCTTTTAAAACAATCTATAAATGGCAGCACAGTACTTTTCCGATGATTTAAATGGTATCGGAAGATGCAATGATCCTGAATCAACATTGTGGTATACTGAATAGTAACAATAATAATGTGAGTATATGAAGAGCTCGTTTCCAAAAGGGGCTAGATCCACTTTTGATGAAAATTGAGTTATTGATATCACATCATTACTCAGGTAGATACCTGTCCTTGAGCAAAAGTTTTAACCTCAATTGTGAAAGCAACCGTGAGAAAATGTACTTTCTAATATCACTTATTTAACAATAATAATGTGAGTATATGAAGAGCTCGTTTCCAAAAGGGGCTAGATCCACTTTTGATGAAAATTGAGTTATTGATATCACATCATTACTCAGGTAGATACCTGTCCTTGAGCAAAAGTTTTAACCTCAATTGTGAAAGCAACCGTGAGAAAATGTACTTTCTAATATCACTTTTCCATAGGCGCCTGTACAAAATCCGAGAAACAAATGCCTTTTTCTCTGAAGTAACAAATATGGATGTAGTTCCTTTTGGAAATAAACTCTTCATATATAGCACACATATTCACCCTAAGAGTGCTCAAGACACTGTGTACAAAAATATTTATTAAATGTCTATGACTGTAATTTATCATATAATTAGTATAGTGTGTACAAAGTAAACAAATAAGATGTTACCCTCTTTTTTACCAATGTTTTAGTTATCCTACTTCGAAGTTCAAATCTCAGTGTACATAACAGGTTGCTGAAAAATGATGGGAAGGCTATGAGAGTACAAGGTCTGTTCGCTGACAAGTAAAGAATTTTCACGTTGAATGAAGCTACCAAGTGAACTTACTTGTGATGTAAGTCTGCTATGTCCATCTGTTGTTGCATGTGGTAGCTTTCCTTCCATATCCTGAACGCCTTCATGGCAAGATGGTGGCTGGCTAGCTGCCCCAATAACTCCTCTCTCTCAGAACGAATCTGGGTCATGGTATGCCACTACAGAAGAGAAAGAATGGAAGAAATATTTCAAAGACTTAACAGGGATCCCAGTACAAATTCATGAGAGGGTCTGAATTCAGGCTTTTGTATAAAAACTGTCATCTCTGTATCAGATGTGAAGTATTTAAAAGACTATTAAAGGCAGTGGATCTCATTTGCAAACATCCCCGCAGACCATGAAAAGATAACCCATGCCCTTAGGCTATTGATGAAGGGCATGTCTGTGAAATCTGGGGGTCAGTGATTGTCTAGAATTTGAAAAATGCAAAAGAAAAACAATAGCCTTTTAGTGTACGTTCTACGGTAGGAATTTTTTTCTCGCGAGAAAAAAATTCAAATCTGAGTCTAACGGTCACTATAATTCCACTAAAACTGAGTTTCTAGCTCCTATATTTTGCTAAAGGTTCCCAGATGGCATTTTCTTCTACATGCCATTGTATTTACACAATGTTAATTTTTAGGCATGCAAAAGAGATCCCCTTCCTTTAAATACAAATTTGTTACATTATTCCACAAGGCTGAAAAGACGAAATCACACTGAAACCTTATGAATTGTGAAATCCATACTCTTTTTGATACCCTATTAATTCCAATCTTTCATTGTAAGTACAAGAATAAACTTACAAAGGACTTTGATGAATGTAACAAAACTTTAATTACAATTACCATTTTAACATGTACAACTTTATCAAGACTACATATTTCTTGAAATCAGTCATAATCAACTAAAATTATTATCCATTTGAATATTAATGTTCAAGACACAATCAATCATTTTAACAATGTGGTCTTCACCTCATGCAGGTCCTACAGGTCTTGTCAAAATACAGTGTTATTTGAGCACCATGTGTGTCTAGTTTATCACAGAGTTAAGATCTTATTTAATTAAACAAGGTATAACAACTCTAATCAGCTTATCAAACCTTATTTGTAATTATCAGCAGGTATCCTACCTACATGTACATACACTTTTTGTGATTTGCTTCCTTTGAAATATTGGGACCACATCTAAGTAAATGACTACCTCCTACAATTAAAATGTGTTTTGTTGCACTGTTTAGATTGCTTCCAATTCTTTTAACATTTTAAACAGCGAAAAAAGTTGTATCACTATCACTAAAAATGTTTGTTCTTACCTTGTTGAAACACTTCGCAAGTGTCTTTTGTCTTAGCCTTGTTTCCATCTGTATTTGTTGTACTTTGCTACGAGTGACAGCAAATCTGAAAGCCTTTAGTCCCTTGGCAAGCAGACGTCTCTGGTACAGGAGTCTGGCTGAGTGATTCCGTGATTCAATGGCTTGTAGCCACCTTTTCAAACATCTCTGTTGAAGGGTGAATTCATGGAATGTTATAGCTCTGAAGATAAAGAAAGAGAAGAAGGAACTACATATATATCAAATGAAACATAAACATGGTTTCAATCCATCCATGTGGTTTAATGCACATGTCATCCACCTTAAACGTACATACCTTGCATTATGCAATATTTTAATCTTGGCAAATTTGTGGAATGACACAATAACTAAAATTAAAACATCATAAATTATACTAAAACTTTATTTTGACATACATTCTGTACTACAAAATATCTGGTCAACCACAAAATTGATTTATTTGTGACAAAAAAAAGTGATGCGCATGCAGTACATGCTGTATACACACTAAAGATTGATTACATGTATCAGACACTAACCAGAACATGAAGTTTTACCTTCTAAATCATGAACAAATTGTCATGCCTAATCTTCTTAAAGAAGAAAGACGTTACAGAGTTTAAGTGCCAGTAATTCAAGTTGGACATTTCTTAATGTTTTCACACTCTCCTTAACAAGCCTCAAATTTTACCTTCTCCACTTATCTTGCTCTTCCCTGCGAATCAGTTTAAGAAGCCTCACTCTACTCAGCCAACGCCTAAACCAGTAAGCCTGTTATAAGACAAATGGATAAGTTATAAATATGATGACAGTGCTTACGCTTACATTGACTATCTTGACACAATGACACTGAAATCTTGTGAATTGTGTGAATTGATCTGCAATAGAAAAGCTGCTACAGAAATGTATAACACTCAGATTAAATTCGAATTTACACAGAAAGCATAAATATGACTACAGCTCATTGACATAGTTCTAATATTCTGACAGGTAATCTTCAGGACATCAAGCTTGATTTAAGTTTATGTCATGTAGCTTTTTTCCTAAATTTCAATCATTTCTGCTAAATTTTCACAAAATTATTCTGAAAAAAAGTTCTGTCATGAAACTACAATGTCGCAATTTGGTATTCAATTTTTTTAAGTATTCATTCAAGTAGCCAAGGATGAATAAAACAAGATCAAACCCAACCTAGGCAGTGACTCTTATATGAGTTAGAAACCCATATATTTTTACAAACATCACAGCAAATTTAACTCTTTGTTCACTATGCACGAACTCAGATTACTATTAGCTGCATATGCACTGTCCACGTCTCTGTCCCAAAATAAGAGCTGCTCTTGTTAACTCTTACAAGCAATGGGTTGATAAGCCACATTGTATTTGTAATTCGTACATGTGCAGAAAAAAATTATTTGTATCAAATTCATGCAATGAGCCTTGAGGCATAAATTTGAACAACCTGATAAAGGCTACATGATAATAAACACATGGGATTAAACAGGTAAAGTTATTTTTCTCAACAGCATTTAACAATTTAAGCAAATAAATGCATCCCATCACTTTACAAATGTTTTTTTCTCAGAAGTCCTCAGTAGAGGAGATATGTACTCTTCAAAGATGGTATGATGGGATAATACACCTATCAACTGTAAGACGCACCCTTCGACCCCCGGGAATGGTGCGTCACTTGTCAAACGTGAGTCGGATTTTCATATATGTACCATGACGCACCTGTGTGTCTCAACTATGACGGACCATTTTCTTACAATGACTGTGCCTAGGCCTATTTAAACGTATACAAACTGACGCACCCCATTCACCATTCACGGACCAAATGCTTCCGTGACGGTACCCTGCATCATTATTTGTTGGCAAATGACCCACCCATGATGCACCATTCCCGGGGGTCGAGGGGTGCGTCTTACAATTGATAGGTGTATAATTTGTGACATCTGCTATTTATGAACTGGCTTACTGAAGATGAAATTGCTAGATTGATTAAAAATTAACTTATCAAACAGCAGTTGACCCATATTACAACTAAGAAATGTACATTATAGAACATTTTTCAGTTAGCTTCCTGAACAGGTGTTGATTCAAATAGAAGCTGAGAAATGTACAAGTAAGAATTTAATCAGGTAAGATTTACACCTGGGTTGGGTAATAATTAACTTCTTGACCAGTTGTTGACCCATGATTTAGCTGAGAAATGTACAAGTAAGAATTTCAACTTGTTAGATGTGCAACTGTGCTGTTTTGTGACACTTGTTTATTAAAGGTAAAGGTATTCTTCTCTACAGCATTTAACAAAAGCAATAAATGCAACCCATCACTTTACAAATGGTTGTTCTCAGAAGCTTTATTAAAGGAGATGTATACTCTACATAGATGTATGACATTATAGTCCTGTAGAAATTTTCCATACCTGGAAAAGTTGTTAAGTACAAGGTTTTTTGGTTGATTTGTGTTCTAGATGGCTATTGAAGTAAATTTAGCTTGGTTGTCACCTTGACAACCTTGGGCAACTTTTTTAATTAACCTAATTAGCATAATCAGCTAATTAGCATATGTACAATGTGAAATATATTGTTAAATTTTGATCCAGCAAGCCAGAAATCACGGATAAAAGAACTTTTCAAGGGTTTTCTACGACGAGGAATCCATTTACAACACTAAATTTTATTTTCGAGTAACGCAAGTGTCCTAAACAGCATAATTACCATAATGACCTAATTTGCATATACACGTAATTCAGTAGATGGTAAAATAAACCATGTACGTGACCTGGACAAGCTGTTAAGTACGTTGTTTTTATTGATTCGTGTTTAAGATGTGTACTGCAGCAAATGTAGCGTGGTTGTCACCTTGGAAACCTTAATTGATTATCTTTATTAGCCTTATTAGCATAATTAGCTAATTAGCATAATAAGAAATATGTCACAAAGCTTAATGCATAACCCCTAAAAATAAGGATAACATAACTTTTCAAGGGTTTTCTGGGACGAGGAATCCATTTATGACATCATTTTTTGCTTCCGAGTAATGCAAGTGTCTTAAATATCATATTAGCATAATGAGCTAATTTGCATAAATACAATAATTCAGTAGATGGTCTCACAAACCATGTACATGACCGGGAAAAGCTGTTAAGTACAAGGTTTGTTGTGGATTCGTGTTTAAGATGGGTGTTTGGAGTAAACATAGCCTGTTAGACTTATTCAACTTATTTAAAGTTAGCTAATATAGCATATTGCAGATTCAGAATTAGCATAATATATAAATGTTAATAGATCAATACATAGGCCTGAAAACAATGACTATACAACAACTTTTCAATGGGTTTTCATATGACGGATGAATTCATTTATAATTAGCATAATTAACTAATTTGCATACATACAGTAATTCAGTAGGTGGTAATGGGAATCCATGTCGATGACCCGGAAAATTTGTATGTGCAAGTTGTGTTGTTTATTCATCTTAAAGATGGGTATTGGAGAAATTGGAGCTTGGTTGCCACCTCGGCAAACTTGTTTAATTATGTTCATTAGCCTAATTAGCATAATCAGCTAATTGGCATAATATGTAAAATGTTGGTAAGATTAATACCGGAAGCCTGAAAACAGAGATAACTCCGCTTTTCAAGGGTTTTCTATGATGGAGAATCCATTTATGACACCAGTATCTATTTTTAAGTAATTCATGTGTCTTAAATAGCATAATTTGCATAATGAGCTAATTTGCATACCTACAACAATTCAGTAGATGGCAATATGTAACATGTTGCTAAGCTATAGTCCGGAATATGTGGTAGTTATGCCATTAAGACAATTGAATGTGGATTCTTCGCCATGGAAAACTTGTGTTATCAGTGTTTTCTTACTTCCTACTTTAAGCTTAGCAACATATTACATATTGTGTTAATTAGCTGATTATGCTAATTAGGCTAATGAAAATTATTAATGAAGGTTGCCAAGCCGTCAGCCACGCTAAACTTATTTCAATATCCATCTAGAGCACGAATAAAAAAAAAAAAACAACAACCTTGTACTTACAACTTTTGTAGGTCATACATGCATCGTATGTGTTACCATTATAAAGTATTTTAGATATATGCAAATTAGCACATTATGCTAATTATGATATGGAAGACACTTGCATTATTGGGAAATCTAAATTGGTGTCATAGATAGAGTACTCATCATAGAATATCCTTGAAAAGTTGTGTTATCCTTGTTTTCAGGCTAATTAGCTGGTT